>JAJOZX010009817.1:137500-153086 GCA_023014485.1 Bathynomus jamesi
AGATGACAAAGAAAATGGGATATGAAACAAGATTTTTCTTTGAACTCTCTCTCTCTCTCTCTCTCTCTCTTTCTCTCTCTTTCTCTCTCTCTCTCTCTGCGTGTGTTTCTGCGCATATTCTCCATTTATGTAATTTGATTTCAAGAATTATACGATCGTAATCGTATTACAGAGAATTAACGTAATTAAATAGGGAAAAAAATAGGATTTCGTTTAAGAAAATTTATGCGTATTGCTTATGTCATTAATTTCTCTCTCTCTCTCTCTCTCTCTCTCTCTCTCGAGAAAAGTCAGGATTCTTCTGTCCTTAAGTATTCACAAAATTAACAACTTCAATTTAGGAAAGTTTAATCTGTAATTCAAAACGGTTAAGAAAAAGTTTTCTTAATATGAGATTACTCGGAAAGAAATACACGAATATATATATATATATATATATATATATATAGATATATATATATATATATATATATATATATATATATTATATATATATATGTGTGTGTGTGTGTGTGTGTGTCTGTGTGTGTGTGTGTGTGTGTGTGTGTGTGTGTGTGTAGTGGTGCTCATAAGTATTCGTACAGAAAAATATTTCAGTTATATTCGTCTTTTTCTTTTGTACCATGCATAGGAGAGTTATGAAAAGTTTCAGGTTCATTTGGAAGAATTTAACAAATAAATAAATAGTTTAACTCCAAAATGTAATGTAAAACATCAAAGAATTTGAGGAAAATAAAAAATAAGTTAAGATGCAAAAGTTTTCGTACATTTATTTACAAAATTATTTAATACTTTGTGTTCCCACCATTTGCTTAAGTAACTTCAATGATTCGTTTTGGGTATTTTTCAACGGGGTTTCGACATCTCTCAGGAGAAATTTTAACCCATTCTTCTAAAGAAAATTGTTGCAATTCATTCAGATTCGATGGGTTTCTCTTGCGGACATCTTTTTTTAGATCAAACCATAAATTCTGGATTAAATTGAGATCCGGGCTTTCAATGGGCCACTCGAGAAGCTTGGAATTCTTTTGTTGAAGCCATTTCATGGTGCTCTTACTTTTATGTTTTGGATCATTAGTAGCTATTTGACTTTCGCCAAACATACCTTTGCTCGTTGTTCCCGAATTTCAATTTTGGCCTTGTGTGTTCAGAGAACTTTCTTCCAGAATGCAAATACATCATTTTGATCATCTTTGATCGTCATGGATATCGTCGACTGAGAGGGACCATACCCGATCATATTGATAATTCGGTCTCCGAACAGTCCAAACAAAGACCTCATCACTTGACGCAAGAGACAAGAAGTATTTTTCTTCCCAATCTTCTACATAATTACAAAATCACATTCGATCTTCAATGTTCAAAACTGTTTTCATTGGTTTTGGTTGAACATGAAAGAGTTTCAAGCCAGCCCGTGCGCGATAGCGCTGAACAGTTTGACTACAAATTTGCTTTGCCCTCTTCCGCAATATCTCTCTGGCGACGGTCGAATTGCTTCATCGCCGTTTTCCACCTTCCGCATCAATGATCGCTTTGCTCTCTCGTCATAGTTTCTCCGGTCGTCCTTCCCCAAATTCAGTAGAGCAGTTATCGTAGTCTTTTTTCGTCTCAACCTTTCAGCAATCCACTTTCGATTGATAAATGTTGCTCCTACTTCCATTGCTTCACGGAATGCGTTGGCTCGTATCCGATCAATAAATCCGTGGTCCTCGCTGTCATTCAGTACGTTTGGTATCGTTCATATTTCTTCCTAAAATATAGAATAGGTCATTTTAAAAAGTAAAAATGTCAAATATAACATATCAACCACTAATTCTTCTGCTGTTCCCTGGACAAAGGTTATACACCACCCAGTATATATTTCCTTTTCCTTGTTGGTTTGCATTATATATATATATATATATATATATATATATATATATATATATATATATATATATATATATGTATATATATATATATATATATATATAGTTTTAAGACCTTGACATGGTTTAATCCAATTTGGTGAAATGTTCATTTTCAGCTAAGGTCTTTTATGTAATAAAGAAAATGAATCAGTACAAGAAAATAAGGTTAACTGAAGTATATGAACCATATTTAGAAATTGAATGTCTTATAGTGTATATATATATATATATATATATATATATATATATATATATATAGTGTGTGTGTGTGTGTGTGTGTGGAGAAAGAGTAAACTCCAGATAATAATTATTGTAATGATACTGAAGCAGCACGAAGCAGGAATAAAAGGAAAGCTCTGTTTCACCATTCCCATAGTTCTTGCGTTGGATTTATCATCAAGGATTAATTAATTGCCAATTAGGAAACCAATATTTTCCGTTACAGATCAGCGGTAAACAGGTGCAAAGGATTGGTTCATTTCTTGTTCGTTTTTTTTTTAATCACAAACTATTTCAAACTGTTATTGATAAAGACCCATTTCCGACAGTAATTAATTAAAATTGATTATTGCTTCGTTCTTACGTGAAAAAAAGAACGAAAGAAAACGAAATTAATCATATCAGCTTAAAACTTATATTTATATAACAGAGGGTTGACAAAAGTAAATAGACACCACGATGTTTTTTTGTTTTTTTCCTCAAGAACAAATGGCGAAGCTTATCAATGGAATGCCAGAACGTGTGTATCAGCTTTACTGTTACTGTCACAGGGGCGGCTTCTTAATGAATGCAAGGCATGCACTGCATGCGTAAATAATATACTCAATGAATTTAAAATTATTATTTAAGTTAAAAAAATAAAGTTAAAATTATTATTAAATTATTAATATAATATTGGTTCTATCCTCGGTTACTACATAACTCATAAGAGGGCTGAGTGGCGGCGGGCGGGGGGCCGGGCTTTACATAATGGAAAGAGGAACGCAACACGATTCTAAATATATTCATTCAGTAAATCTGTTATTATTTATTCACTTTTATTATCAAATCAAAAACTATATGAGGAAATCGAAAGTATCTATTTATTTTTGTCAACCCTCTACTCTATACTCTCGTATCGTAATTTTATATCAAATCCGAAAACAGGACGTGTGTACTTTTCAAAATGATGTACCATGGATGTAATTTTGGTAAAAAAAAAAAAGTGCCCCTGTAAATATAAAATTTCTAAACAACATCAAAAAATGAACAATTGGCAATAACTGGGCTTTGTTTTTTTTATTATTATTATTGTCAATCCCCAAAAAATTAAATATTCAAAGAAAACCAGTAAATTACCAATTAGTAATTTTTTATGCGTTTATAGAAATTTTCTAGGCGAACTTTTTTCCGAAACTGTACATGTATGATTATTACTCAAAAGAAATTTTACAAAATTTATTTATTTCTTTTTAATAAACAAAACAAAAATTTGGGTCGACCAATTAAAATAATTGCATTTACGGTTGAAGTTATTACCAGAAAAATCAAAAGTACAACAATTGTATGGTTGAGTTGGAATGAATCAACAATTCGGATTGGCTGCGAGTATGGTTAACGATGTATATTAGCTGGTTTAACAACCAATTAGATACTATTTTTCTACGGACGACACTCACAAGCTATACGACATACTTAGCCAAATTAGCCATCTATAACAGTTTTATTTGCGTGTTAACGTTAACATGTTAACGTTTGTTTTCAATCAATGTTTTCTTTTACAGTGAGCTTGCAAGGACCCCGATCGGAGTATTTCGTCCAAAAGTTCTCAGGATTTATGCTCGTGGTAGAAACTGCTTCAACGTCTAACCATTACGGACCTAAGAGTGTCGGCACATTTCAGGTATGGGTTTACAAATGTGATAATCTCAGCAAGAAATGGGTCATTTAGTAAACGTTTTATTGACGTTTTATGGACGTTTTATAAACGTTTTATTGGCGTTTTGTAAACGTTCCATTGACTTTATAAACGTTTTATTGACGATTGTAAACGTTTTATTGACATTTTGTAAACGTTTTATTGACATTTTGTAAACGTTTTATTAACGTTTTATAAACGTTTTATTGACGTTTTGTAAATGTTCCATTTCTTGCTGGAAAGAATATATTACATGTGGTTATTTATATGTACCCTTCTTACATCCTGCGTACACGATACCTTGCACCTAATTTTAAAATGTGTAAAATGAAATAAAAAGTTTTATTGACAGAACAATCTTTTAAATAATACTCGTATGTGAGCCCAGTAAAGCCTGAAGCTTAATGGTCAAATTAAATCAAATAAATAGTCCAATTAACAATTGTTTACTCTGTTAAAATTATTTTAACGTGGCAAAAATTGGAATATTTAATATTTATTTTACAAACAATAAAGAAATTATCAATTTAACAATTTAACAATAATGCATATGAAAAATAGTAAAAAAAAAAAAATTAATTAATTAATCTAAAGTTAAAAATACAAGTAATAAAAAATAGCAGTGTCGATAGTACTGTAATTGAAGCTACAGACAAACGTTTTCATAGAGAGAGAGTTACAAGGAGTTACAAGGAAAAGAAGTACCTCAAAAGGCCTTGCGGCCCATACCGAGGAGGTACCAATGGCAACGGGTGCCAGGGAAAATTTTCTATACACTCAAATAGAGTGCAAGATTTGGTCTAACCTTTTCTTGAACTGATCCACAGAGGAACTGTTCACAACTTCTGAAGGTAACCTGTTCCACGTGTCACAGATCTTATACGTAAAGTAATTCCCACACACACTAGTCCTAAACCGTTTCAAATCCAACTTCCAACCATTGTTGCGAGTTGGATTATCATTTAAACTAAACATGCTTCTAAAATCGACATCGTTGAACCCGCGTAAGAGCTTGAAAACTTCGATCAGTTGACCACGCAGCCTCCGAGTTTCCAGCGAAAACAAGTTCAAGGCGCGTAACCGTCGATTGTAGCCCATATGCCTAACGGAAGGGATTAACTTTGTGGCCCTCGACTGCACTCGCTCCAGCCTCTCAATATCTTTCCTGAGGGTGGTGACATTCAGAGGAATAACTGATAACATTTGCTTCATTTAAAATATTCTTTTCATGAAATGTTATTCAATCATTTTAAATTCTACACGCAGGGCTCTCTCTCTCTCTCTCTCTCTCTCTCTCTCTCTCTCTCTCTCTCTCAATTTATACCAATTTAGAAACGAGTTCCATTCTCGCAAAGGATTTCTTCCGATGCATTTATGGGTATAAATAGTCCATTTAATGGGTATTTCGCTTCTAGTTTACATTCGAGAGCATCATCTGGAGATGAAGAAGGTTTGAACTCACTGAGACGATCATAATGAAAACCTCAATTTACTCGCTTCTCTCAAATTTACTCACTTCTCTCAAATTTACTCACTTCTCTCAAATTTACTCACTTCTCTCAAATTTACTCATTTCTCTCAAATTTATTCACTTCTTTCAAATTTATTCACTTCTTTCAAATTTACTCACTTCTCTCAAATTTACTCACTTCTCTCAAATTTACTCACTTCTCTCAAATTTACTCACTTCTCTTAAATTTACTCACTTCTCTCATTTTCTCTTTCTGTTGTACCAATAGACAGACCATTTATTATCTATAATTTTAAGTAAATGCGCCGAATTATATAGCCTTTTTAATATATATATATACAGGGCGTCCCAAAAAAATGTATACACACTTTAACAGCTGATAGCTCAATTGATGTTTCTTTCTTTCCAAGTTAAACCCATTAGAATTAATAATGGCAGTCAGACTAAGCTTTGAACAAAGGAAATTCATTCTAAAATGCTACTGGAAGTGTGAAAACGCAGTTGAAGTGCAAAGACAGTTTAGGAGGGAGTTTCAAACAGATCCACCAACGCGACTTACCATCACTCGAATTAGAGATAAGTTTGAAGCCGATGGAACTGTTCAGAATGTCACAAGAAGCGTTCCGGAAGACCACGGACATCGACAAGCCCCACAAAGCAAGAAAGAGTACTGGAAACGTATCACCAAAGTCCAAGAAAATCTGTGCGGCAAGCGAGTCGTGAGGTAGGAATTTCAGAATCGTCTGTCCAACGCATTTTGAAGCGCTGTCAATGGAAAAGTTACATTCCAAGATTAGTCCATGCTATTAATGAAGATGATGATCCGGACCGAAGAGTGGAGTATTGCGAGTGGTACTTGGCACGATGTGGATGTGGATTGGACGAAGGGGTTTCGTAGAATACCCTCCGCGTTCACCAGACCTCACACCACTAGACTTTTTTTTATGGGAATACTTAAAAGACAAAGTCTACGCTATAAAACCTGCAACAGTCGCTGAATTGAGAGCAGCCATTGAACGAGAATGCACACAAATACCAAACGAAATGTTTCGTGATGTTTGCGATTCCATTGCTTCGCGTTATCAGCAGTGCCTGGACCAGAACGGACGTCAGTTTGAAAACAGGCGTTGACAAAACAATTAAATAATGTCTGTAGATTCTATTACATTTTGAAAATGAAATGTATTTTAATAAACACTGCCTTTATAAGTATTTAAAGTGTGTATACATTTTTTGGGACGCCCTGTATATATATATATATATATATACACTGTGTATATACGTGCCTCGGTGGTGTAGTGGTTAGCGTCGCTACTACGAATCCATCGGCCGGTGACGGCAGCCGGCGCGCAACAAAACCTAGCTGTTCATCCTTCCACACAATAAAAAAGAAAGTGGTTGGTAGATAAATGGGTACCCTGAGTGGCCTAGTAATTAAGACGCTGGGCTGCTGGTGGGGCGTGGTTCGGAGTCCACGTTAAACTGTAGGTCTAAGGTGAAGTGAAAAGCTTGACCTTCGTCAGAATGAACAATTCGGGCGGAAGCTAGCCAAAGGTTAACCAAAGGTTATATATATATACTATATACGGGGCTCCACAATAAACCTTAGCCTCCCCGCCCATGGCCTAAACCATTAGAGGTACAGTAAAACTAAACATATCTTACAAAAGAGAATTTAATCCTGCATTTAATGAGAAACAATTAAAACTTGGTGTTCCCGCCATTGGTTTCCAAGACAGCCTGAATTCGCTTTGGGTAGCTTGCCAAAAGTGACGTGAATAGATCTTGATCGTTACGCAAATTTGCTAAAACAGTTTCAATGTGTTGCGTCATTGTATCCTTCGAAAATCGATTTGCTGCAGGTTCTTGAAACAAGAGACATTCAACCTTGTCCTTTATAACTGATCCAATTTGTTCACAGACGTTCAGGTCAGGAGAATTTCCCGGCCATTCTTCATTTCCAAAGAAATCGATCTCATGGTTCCACAACAGCTGTTGAGTGGCTAATGCCTTAAAGCAGGGGGCCTTATCGTGCAGACGTGTGACCTGATCGACATCCATAACATTGTTTGGGTTTCTTAGAAAAGGAATGACATGCTGGGATAGAATAATATCACGAAAATACTCTCCATCCCAACTCTGACCATTTGGCTTCAGCACCCACATGAGCTTTTTTGCAGTGAACAAAACAAACACACCAACACAGTCTGGACTTTTTAATAATTCGCGATAATGTTCATTGTCATCGATTTCATCTGGTGTTTGGCCCACACTCGATCATTTTGGTAGTTAGGCCGACGTGTTACGTAAACAAAAAATTCATCGGAGACAGCTAAATGCATGAAATCATCCACATCCCAATCTTCAAGATAATGGGCAAGCCACATTCTGTCATCGATGTTAAGTTGAGTTTTTCTTGGCTTTGGAAGTTCATGCCAAGGCTTTAAACCTTGCCTATGACGGTACAGTCGAATGATTTCACCACTAACGATCTTTCCTCTCAACACTTCGATCTCTCTAGAAAGTTTAGCACAGCTGTTTTTCCGCTTACGCGTACCGCTTTCAATGATGTCCTTTGTTTCCTGGGAGAGTGGCAAATTTGGGCGCCCAGATTTGGTTGTATCCATTTCACATTCATCCAAAGTTTTATTCCAATTTCTTTTGACGAAGTCCTCACTTCTTCGCAACTTTCTGGCAACCCATGAACGTGTTATAAAGGTGGCTTCAGCATCACGAGCTTCCCGAAATGTTATTGCTCGTATGCCATTATATTATCACTTTATCACCTAGAGTAATTTTAATATCTGCAATAAATAAAGAATTTTATATATTTTTATAATCACTAAAAATTATTTCGATATAAGTAAACATGTAAGCTGCAAATGGGGGGGGGGGGGCTAAGGTTTTTTGGAATCCCTTATATACGAGTAAAACTCCATCAATTTAATTTCTTACTCTTCCAGTGTAAATGTATTTACTTTGATCTTACTTTATGCTTACTTTATGAGGGTTCGAATGACAGTTCAGGATCGACCTGCGGTCAACCCCTCTACAGCATCCCGCCTCATTTGTGGGATTTGGTAAAGGAGGAAATTGCTTTTCGATCTCTTCCTGCCATCGTGCGTGGCTGATCAGAGACTTTTCATAGGAACCTGTCTAGTTCGTTCTTGAAATTATTCAAGTTGGTGTGGTGGAGGTTCCTCAGTTCTTTGGGCAGGATATTAAAAATTTTGGGCTTTGTATTCCGAGGGTATTTTCCATCCTCATTTTCATGTCCTACTGTCCCACCGCAGCTGGGACAGTACAAAATCTGCCTCTTCTCTCATTCCAGTTCATATAACTGTGTGTGTGTGTGTGTGTGTGTGTGTGTGTGTGTGTGTGTGTGTGTGTGTGTGTGTATAACCTTAAGGTTTTTAATAACAACTGTTTTAATATTAGTAATACAATGGCTGAATTAATGTTTATTCGAAATTATTATAATTAGGTGAATTACAATGTAATGTAACAACTCCCTCCTGTAACAACTCCCTTCATACAGAGGAGATTATTTCAATTAATTTTATATATGTTGTTAACATCCGTGGCAGGTTTATTTCGAATCATAAATAAGGTAAATTCGAAACTCAATCGGTATTGTAGAGAAAATAAATAGTGATTTCTTCATACCAAATCCTACTTACAGTATAAACGTATTTTTTTTTTGTAGGAAGGAGGGGCCAAGGGTGAATGCCAGCGAAAACGCCCCTATATATATATTATATATATATATATATATATATATAGATATATATATATATATATATAGAGTCAGTCGAACCTCATTGTCTTAAATCGCTTCATACAAATTGTTTTGAAGAGAAATATAAAGGGTGATCCAGAGAAATGGGACCAAAAGAAACCCCTGTAACTCTTAAAGTATAAGTCCTTTTATAAATCATACGCATCATTCGAAAGAGGATAGTTACAAGTTTGTACAGGATTGTATAGGTTTTGACAATACAAGACAAGATAAGATACAAAACAAAATAAAAGTGTTAGTTAAAACTAACCCTTCAAGATGACTGCATGGACTGTGGAACAGCTGCGTTTCATAAATGAGCAATATTATGAGCATGGAAGAAGTGTAGTTTCAGCTCAAAGATCTTTCAAGACAAATTTTCAGATGTCAAAATCACCTTCTAAGAGCTGAAACTACATTTCTTCCATGCTCATAATATTGCTCAGTTATGAAACGCAGCTGTTCCACAGTCCATGCAGTCATCTTGAAGGGTTAGTTTTAACTAACACTTTTATTTTGTTTTGTATCTTATCTTGTCTTGTATTGTCAAAACTCAAAACCTATACAATCCTGTACAAACTTGTAACTATCCTCTTTCGAATGATGCGTAGATTTTATAAAAGGACTTATACTTTAAGAGTTACAGGGGTTTCTTTTGGGTCCCATTTCCTTGGATCACCCTTTATTTATATATATATATATATATATATATATATATATATATATATATATATATATATATATATATATATATATATATAAAGTTGGTTTGATTTTAATATATGACTGTAAGAAGGAAACTGAAACTAGCTTTTACGTCGAAGAGATGACCTCTTATTTTTTTTTTTTACTGCTGACGGTAGGACGGCAGATAAGAGTCCATCGAATCAAGCAGGGGGGGGGGGGTCTTTTTCTTCTTGACCGACCAGTTTTTCTAAATTCTAAGAACGTGCGTGAAATTTTGTTCAAGCGTGGAAGGAATACGTAAATACGCAGACTTTTATTGTTATATTCATTCTAGGGAGTGAAATGAGTTCATCACTGTGCCACGATTTAAATATTTCATGATTTCTGCTTGTTTTATGAAATAACATTATATATATATATTAGTGGTGGACCGGATGTCAGTTTTTCAACATGCGCATGCGGATCTTTAATTTCAATATCCGCGGATGCGGATCTTTAATTTCAATATCCGCGGATGCGGATATTTAGTTAATCTATCAATATAATATAGAATTATGAATATATGACATAATTTTTCAAATTTCGTGATATTACTATTATGGCAGGCAATGCATAAGAATTAAAATGAATATTAATGTTTTCATTATGATAAAAATAATAACTTTCTCAAGAGTTTCAGCCAAAGAAAATTCAATGAAACGAGTTTTATTCAATTTTCTGTGTTACCAGCTATTTATATTTTGAGGTTTATATATTTGTTTATTCATTAATAATAATTAATACTTTACATGAAATGTGCATGACTGGGCCTTATAAGCTACTTTATAAGCTAATTTAATTGTAAATTGC
The DNA here is from genome assembly GCA_023014485.1 of Bathynomus jamesi. Classification (NCBI taxonomy): domain Eukaryota; kingdom Metazoa; phylum Arthropoda; class Malacostraca; order Isopoda; family Cirolanidae; genus Bathynomus; species Bathynomus jamesi. The sequence goes on from JAJOZX010009817.1 coordinate 148,093, forward strand.
ATAATTTATTAGAGGTAATATCCGCATAACATTCGCAGTCAGAAGTGCGGATGCGGATGTTAAGAATTATGCGGATGCGGATGTGGATATCCGGTCCACCACTAAATTATATATATATATATATATATATAATATTTAGGAGAAATCCAATGACAAGGAGAAATGTAAATGCAAAATTTGTTGTTCGTCTCCTGTCACCCTTTGCGAAAAATGCTTACACTATAAATAACTCGTTTGAATTCCAAAAAGACCTTCTTGGTGAGAACTTCGATTCAAAAAAGTTTTTTGTCAGTTTCGATGTAAAGTCGCTTTTCACAAATGTACCTGTATCTGAAACTATTGCCATTATTTTAGATAGGGTTTTTAGCTCGGTTGATATTTTTCATGGTTTTTCATTGTCTCATTTTAAGGAACTTTTAGAATTGGTCTTCAAACAATGCTATTTTACTTTCAACAATAAGGTTTACCAACAAATTGATGGTGTAGGGATGGGATCACCTGTCGGACCGTTAGCAGCTGATTTTTTTATGACTCATTTAGAAAGTGTAATTTTTAGTCAATCTCCCACTCATCTCAAGCCAATTTTCTATCGACGCTTCGTTGATGATTCGATAGCTGTCTTTGATAATGCGGTACAAGCGCAACAATTCTTTAACTTCCTAAATTCTTTGCACCCCAATATAACGTATACAATGGAAACTGAGAAAAATGGCTCCCTTCCCTTTTTAGATCTTTTAATTTCGAAAAACGGTGATTCTATTACATCAGTTTACAGGAAACCCACTTTTACTGGTTTGGGCATGAATTTTTTTAGTTTTACTGATTTCAACTATAAGATGTCTTGTATTAAAACTCTCCTGTTCAGAGGATATAATTTGACCTCTAGTTTTACCTTACTTAATGATGAATTTAATAATCTAAGATCATACTTTACCAATAATAGTTTTCCTGTTCAATATGTAGATAAACTAATTAGATCCTTCTTAAATAATGTTTATAGCCCTCAACTTCCTTGTATTACAGTGCCGAAGGATATAAAATATTTCTTGGTACCTGAAATGGGTCCTTTGAATAAGGAATTTAAGCTTAAATTTACAAAGTTGTTAAGGAAATTTTTTTATCATACTGATTTCCGCATCATATTTATTAATAAAACGTCTTTAGGTAGCTTCTTCTCAGCGAAGGATCGAACCCCTGACTCGTTGCGTAGCGGTGTTGTATATTTATTTACCTGCCCTAGGTGTCTCCTTGGGAATTACATTGGCAGCACTGTTCGCTCTCTCAGGGCTAGATTTTATTCGCATATGGGAATAAGTGGCCGAACAGGTAAAATTTTAAAAACTAAAGAAGTTTCTAGTATTCGGGAACACAGTATAAAATGTAAAACTGATGTCACTTTAGACAATTTTAAAATTCTTGGTTGTAATACTTGTCCCAACTCACTCAGAATTTTGGAATCGCTTTACATTAAAACTTTGACCCCTACGCTAAATGTTGACTCTTCAGCTGTCCCTTTAAACTTATTATAATCCCTCCTCCTTCCCCAATTCCTTATAATCCCCCCTTCCCCAATCGCCCTCACCATCTTATCTTATCTTATCTTATCTTATCTTATCTTATGTTTTCTCGTTTGCCTTTGCTTAAATCAGTCTAGCCTCGGAAATTGCAGTGAAAGGTTAGTTAGTTTCATTATACCAGTGTACTATTGTTAATTTTTCCAGTGTATTAATTTCACATTTACTATATGTATTTAAAAATAGCTTCTTAATTTTATATGTAAATCTGTATAACTTAGAATTTAACCCTCTTTTTTCAGTCTTTTAAAATTTGCCTTTATGAATAGGTTATAGAAATTTTCGTTGTCTTGTTTTTCATTCAATTATTGATTTTAATTTCACATTGTTATCATACAGCCTGAAGATGAGCGTATTGCTCGAAACGTTGCGCATTAAAAGAAGACTTTTCATGGCATTTACATTTCTCCTTGTCATTGGATTTCTCCTAAATATTAAATTGAAGCTCTGTAGAAGCAACCCGCATGATTATATATATATATATATATATTATATATATATATATATATATATATATGTAACATAATAATGTATGAAAAAATCTCCCCCACCAGGGTTGGAACCCGCCAGCTCTTGAATAGAAGAACCCTGATGGGGGTAATTTTCCATCATGATAAATCGTGCTCATTGATGCGTGATATGCTATCTTATCTTATCTTATCTTATCTTATCTTATCTTATGTTTTCTCGTTTGCCTTTGCTTAAATCAGTCTAGCCTCGGAAATTGCAGTGAAAGGTTAGTTAGTTTCATTATTCCAGTGTACTATTGTTAATTTTTCCAGTGTATTAATTTCACATTTACTATATGTATTTAAAAATAGCTTCTTAATTTTATATGTAAATCTGTATAACTTAGAATTTAACCCTCTTTTTTCAGTCTTTTAAAATTTGCCTTTATGAATAGGTTATAGAAATTTTCGTTGTCTTGTTTTTCATTCAATTATTGATTTTAATTTCACATTGTTATCATACAGCCTGAAGATGAGCGTATTGCTCGAAACGTTGCGCATTAAAGAAGACTTTTCATGGCATTTACATTTCTCCTTGTCATTGGATTTCTCCTAAATATTAAATTGAAGCTCTGTAGAAGCAACCCGCATGATTATATATATATATATATATATATATATATATATATATATATTATATATATGTAACATAATAATGTATGAAAAAATCTCCCCCACCAGGGTTGGAACCCGCCAGCTCTTGAATAGAAGAACCCTGATGGGGGTAATTTTCCATCATGATAAATCGTGCTCATTGATGCGTGATATGCTATATATACCGGGTGATTACAAATGATCTTCCTATTGTAAACACTTATTATAAAAAAACTAACAAAGCTACAGCGAAAAGCAAGCTATACAAATAAAGAAGAACTCAAATAGTTTTATTTACGAGCTATTGAAGTTCAATATGAGCTCCTTTTGTGGCTCTGCAGACATCAAAGCAGTACTCTATTTCCCTCCATACATTTTGTAGCATATCATACTAAACTTTTCCAACAGCCTCACGTATTCTTTCCTTCAAATGTACCAAAGTTGTTGCCATTGTTGGAACAAAAATTTCATTTTTGACAAATCCTCAGAGGAAGAAGTCAAGTCAAGGGGGTTTAGATCGGGCAAACGAGCTGGCCAAGGCATGGGCCCCTCACGCCCGATCCAACGATCAAACAATTGCTCATTCAGGGAATGTTATAACCTCATTTACAAATAAAAATCCCATGAAATATTTTTTTATTTGTATATCTTGCTTTTCGCTGTAGCTTTGTTAGTTTTTTCATAATAAATGTTTAAAATCGGGAGGAAAGGACTAAAACAATTTGAAAAAAAAAATAATAATAAAATAAATATTTTAAAGGAAACATTTCCGAACACTTACGAAAGATTTTTACTAAAAATAAAAAAAAATTTGAGTTGAAAGTAAATATGGAAAAGTAAAAAAAAAAACCTACTCATTGAAACAGGTTTTTCGGCATTTTTCGTTCAACATGTTTGTCGAAAAAATGACTTTTGTAAAAAAAAATTTTACATTACAATGTTTACTTCGCCGAATGAATTCGTAGATTTTGTCTTTGATTCATTCCTGAAACTATAATTCCTCCATTTTACCGGAGGAGTTGCGGGGGGGGGGGGGGGGGGGGGGGGATTATGGTTAGGGGTCTGGAAAAAAAAACCATACTCTATTATCATACGATAAAATGACATTGAAGATTGGATGCAAAAACGTTCGAGAGAGCGAAATGAAAACACACACACACACACATATATATATATATATATATATATATATATATATATATATATATATATATATATATATATATATATATATATATATAATATTTCAACTGCAAAGAACACGCAGTATAAATAACGTAAAGAACGACGCTTGTATAGGAGAACATTCCGCGCAAGATGAGAAGAGAGAACGAACAAATGAAAAAATGAGGTAACCACCCGGGAATCGAACCGGGATCTTCGATTGCCGGTCAGATATGATAACCACTACACCATGGTCATCAGTCGATCAGAAGTCGTAATTCCTCTACATACGCGCAGAAACCACAAGGGGAAAAATTCACGTGTTTAATTGTGAAATTCATCCATATATATAAGTAGTATAGCCGCAAAAGGGGAGAGTGCAGGAATGTTGCAGGTTATTATGTAATGTTTTTCAAAGGTGGGTGGGGGTTGTTGCAAAGGGGGGGAGGGGGTTGTTGCAAAGGGGGTGGGGGGGAAAACTTGGAGGCGGCGTTATCCCCCAGAGAAAGGAGGAGGAGAGAAAGGAGGAGAGGTGTTCACCTGGCAGGAGCCAAGTGCACATTAAGACTTCAGCCGGGCTGGCGTTGTTTTATAGGCTCCTAATCAGCCAGTTGGCGTAATTGGCTTGAGTTGCCAGATACCGCGATACCATTGTATACATTATTATAGACTCCTAATCAGCCAGTTGGCTGTAAATGGTTGTCAGATACCTCTTTTTAGCAGTATTATTGCATACTTATTATTATTTATACGCCTAATCAGCCGAGTTGGCGTTGTTTTATAGGCCTCCTAATCAGCCAGTTGGCGTAAATGGCTTGAGTTGCCAGATACCATTGTATACATTATTATAGACTCCTAATCAGCCAGTTGGCTGTAAATGGTGTCAGATACCTCTTTTTAGCAGTATATTGGCATACATTATTATATATACGCCTAATCAGCCAGTTGGCTGAGTTGCCAGATAGCGCCATGTATTCCATTGTATACACTATTATAGACTCCTAATCAGCCAGTTGGCTTAGAAGGCTTAAAATATTGCCAGATACCGTTGTATACATTATTAGAATACCGGTAGTAGAAGGCATAACAATAAACAACATTGCAATCATTCTTTTTATTATAAATATATGGAAAATAAATATACATTTGAGGA
>JAJOZX010009818.1:0-169099 GCA_023014485.1 Bathynomus jamesi
AAGCGTTATATCGTGAACTAAGAGAATAATCGGTAGTGAGCAGGCTTTAGTTATGGGTGACTTTAATTGCGCCAACGTGAATTACGATACAATGCAGGGAGACGCGGAAGGTAATCGTTTAGTTAATTTTCTCGAGGATAGCTTTCTTATTCAAAAGGTTTGGGAACCTACGAGGTTGGACAGTATTTTAGATTTAGTAATAACTACGGATGATAGGCTAATTACTGATCTTCAAGTAATAGAACCGTTGAGCAATAGCGATCACAATATGGTAGAGTTTGTCCTCTCATTATGTCACTCGAAACAAACTAACTCGACTAAAATTCCTAACTTCCAGCACGCAGACTTTAGTAAATTTCGAAATAAATTTTCACACGTCAATTGGGAAAACGTAATGGGGAACTCCAACGCAAAACTAATGTGGGAATAGTTCGAAACGGTATTTAGGACTATAAATGAGGAATGTGTACCGTTCAAAATTAAGCGTGCGAAAGTAAACAACAAGCCCTTGTGGTTTACTTCTAGAGTAGGAGACATTATAAAGAGTAGAGATAGGGCTTATAGGCTATATAAGTGCGATAAAAATAATCTGTTGTTACGAAACAACTACATATCTCTAAGGCGTGAAGCTAAAAGTGTAATAAAAAAGTCCAAGCGCGAATTTGAAATCTCCAAAGCTCGTGACGGTAAAGAAAACCCCAAGCGATTCTTTCAATACGTAAATAATAGAAATCCAGTAAAAAGTGTCTTGGGGCCTTTGAAATATTTAAACGGAGATCTAGTTTCTGAAAACAAGGAAATGGCTACCTTGCTAAACGAATTTTTTACGTCAGTTTTTACTCTAGAAGATGTAACAAATATCTCTACGGTCATAGACATAATACCTTTTGATAATGGTAATATTTTGAATAATATCGTGGTTAGTGAAGGGGAAGTAATGCGCTATATTGATAAAATGAAAACGCGTAAATCACCGGGGCCGGATTCCATATATCCCATACAACTAAAAGAATTAAAAGATAGCATTGTTGTGCCGCTAACAAAGATTTTTAATGCGTCTATTTCTGAGGGGTCCGTACCAGATAATTTCAAGTTAGCAAACGTAACACCTATCTTTAAGAAAGGCGATAAAGGTGCGGCGGGAAATTATAGGCCAATCAGTTTAACGTCTGTTGTAGGTAAGCTACTGGAATCAATAATTAGGGATCGTATAGTCGAACACTTAGAAGTGCATAAACTAGTTAGAAATACGCAGCACGGTTTTAGGCGAAACAAATCATGCTTAACTAATCTTTTAGAATTTTTCGAAAGCGTGGTTGACGTTTACGATAGACATCGGGCGGTTGATGTAGTGTATTTAGATTTTCAAAAAGCGTTTGACACCGTGCCGCACAAAAGACTCATTGAAAAAAACTAAGGCTCATGGAATCAGGGGTGTAGTAATAAATTGGCTAGAAGGGTGTTTGCGAGGTAGGAAACAGAGGGTGGTCGTTGATGGAGCGGAGTCGTGTTGGGCTAATGTAGCGAGTGGCGTTCCTCAGGGTTCTGTGTTGGGCCCCTTGCTTTTTCTTATATATATTAGCGATTTAGATGTCGGCCTAGTCAGTACAGTTTCAAAGTTTGCGGATGACACGAAGCTGGGTGGTAGGGCGATTAATGACGAAGATAGAGGTAAAATCCAGGAAGATCTGAATAAAATCGTTGATTGGTCAGTCACATGGCAAATGAGATTTAACGTTGATAAGTGCAAAATTTTGCATATAGGTTCGCGTAACGGTAATTTTGCGTATAGTATGTCAGGGAAAGATTTAACAAGCGTAGAGCAGGAAAAAGATTTAGGAGTTATAGTCACTGGTGATTTAAAAGTAGCGAAACAAAGTACAGCAGCGGTCAATAAGGCGAACAAAGTGTTAGGTTTTATAGCTCGAAATTTTGAGTACAAATCGCGCGATATTATAGTTCCACTTTATAAATCATTAGTTAGACCCCATTTGGAGTACGCGGTCCAATTTTGGAATCCGCATATGCGCAAAGATATAGACAAAATTGAAAGAGTTCAAAGACGAGCAACTAAGATGATTCCGTCGCTTAGGTCAAAGTCGTACGAGGATAGGCTTAAGGAGTTAAAATTAACAACACTCGAGACTAGGAGGCTAAGGGGTGATCTAATCCAGGTTTTCAAAATTATGAATGGGTTCGATAACGTAGATAGAGATAGCTTTTTCGAAATATCTCAATATAATAGGACTAGAAACAAGTAGAAGGTTCGAGACAGCAGTTGCCAAAAACTTTTCTACGCATAGAATAGTAAATAGCTGGAATAGTTTGCCGGTAGAAGTAATTAGTAGCACGTTTATAAACATGTTTAAAAATCGATTAGACGCATACGTTGATAGATTGGGTATAGTTTAAGGTAGTAAAATTAAGGCTTGGTGGTGATAGATCCCACAGCTCAACACAAGTGTTGTGGGATATAGGGAGGCAGCATCTTGGGTTAGGGGATACTCTCTGTCCTTACACACCCCATTTAAAGAGATTCCTCTGCCGAGCGGTGCCCCCATAGTACTGTGAGGTATTGAAAAACTCATGATCTTCACTTGCCCCACAAACACCTTGAAATGGGAGACCCAAAATGGGTACACACACATTTCTACATTACTGTACAGTCTTTACAGCCACACCTACACTTTTCCTCCTAAGTATATATATTGTAATGTATATTGGTTGTAAATTTTGACTTGGTCCGCAATCGATATGGACCGTGACTTATTTTTCGTTGGGCAAGGTACTAGTATTGATGGATACCGTAATGAAAATGACTGGATTCTTTGGATCTGATATATTTGCATGTTGGTTATAAATAGATATAGAGTGTAACATATTTGTGGATAGTAGTCTATTATGACTTGATCCTCTGGATCCAGAGATTCTATCTTTAGTTTTAAATCGATAATTAATTAGTTTTTAATTGATAATTATTTAGTTTTTCAAAAATTGGTAGTTGCGAATGTACAGGCAGTTGTTACATAAATTTCGTATGTTCTTGTGGTTCGGAACCCACGGAGGACATACACAATACACAATTACGAACACAGTTAGGTAGACCAGCCATGAGTGGATCGTAGGGTCTTTGTTGGTCTGAAACATTACAACATTATAACATTATAACATAATTCCAAAATTTATCCCAGTGAACAAAAAAAAAATAATAATAATAATATCGCCGGGTGTACATTAAATGGCGACATAATGTCGTGTCGCACATTTAGTACAATCTAAGTACATCATTGAGTACGGTGTAATTTTGGTTTATTCCATTTATGGTTATAATTATCAATTAATTCATATTTACTTATTATCGTTAATTACAATTCCATTAAAGTACATTTTACTACGTTATTAAGTACATTATTACATTATATTAAATTATTTCAGTTAATTACAGTTAATTATAGCGTTGGTTTGTTTTTACAGTTTCATATTAATAAACAATTAAGATGTTAGAAATATAATACAAAGTACATGGCCATATACGGTATATATATATATATATATATATATATATATATATATATATATATATATAATATAACACACGTGATAATGTTTATAAATTTAAATTAGAGCAGAGTCACTTCCGTGGTGGTTAGCAGAATTCGAACACTCGCATAAGCATTTATAAGATCGCGAGAAATTAATTAATTTAAAAAGAATACATGTGAATGTAAATATATGTACGTATGAATTGAACTTGAACAACAGATATTTGCGTTATGCGAGTTTGGTCCCTATGTAAAAATTAATAATTGAATATAAAGATCATACAGGAATTATTCATTTTTTCACACACACACACACACACACACACACGAACTTATTATTATTATTTAATGAATAAAATATTAACACTTTGGCTACCACTCTTCATATTAATTTGTTGCTTAAATTTATATATATATATAAAACTCTTAGCATGAAATGTTTGAGCTAAAACTTTCATGAACACCTTCCGAGAGACTTACTAATAAGCCATTGATATGTTAAAAGTTTGACACCAAAATACTCGGAAAGTTTGGAATTTAAAATTTTATCCTTTCTCGCCTACAAATACAAATTAAATACAAACTTAATTTTGGTCATTTAAATAAAAATCATGACAATGAGTAATAACATTTGAAATGTATTTATTTTTACTGTATAAAGGAATAAATAATAAAGTTTGGCACTGAATTACATGATATGCATATATTTGGGAAGATGTTTACACTACCTTGTCCATATAGGGTGAAAACACTTTTTTTCGATGCAATTACAGGAATGAACTGGTGAGGCTTTACAATAAAGATTAATCAATGAACGCGGTTTTTTTCGAAAAAAATTTCGTTGCTTTACCATTAAAAAGTATAGTTCCAAACTCGTTTATAAGTAGTTTTCCTTGCAAACTCTTCAGGTTAAACACCACCCGGATGAGTTGTAACTTTTCTATGTGAAAAGCTAAGGAACAATTAAAAAAGAGTCGAAGCCCTCCCCAAAAAATTATCAAAGATAGAGAAACAAAAGGTGGAAAATTTTAATTCCTCTGAAACTTGTTTCCTTAACTATTAAGAACAGCAACTTCATTTTCTTCCTTTCCTTTCAAAATATGAAAAAATTTCTTTCAAAATCCTTTCAAAATTGAAAAAAGTATTACACAATCTTCCAAGTTAGTAGTGTGACCGCAAAATGTTCGAGTGCATATGCAATTGCAAAGTTGATCACTTGTTGCAAGGTGCCAGCCCCCTTCTTCCCCATGAAGGGGGGAGAGGGAGTTCTAGCGTTGTTATAACTGGTCTCGTAGGCCCCAGCACCACATTAAAACTATAGAAAAGAACGCAGCCATAAAAATCTTGAGCTTCACATTGTGTCAAAATTTGTGAAGCTTAAGATTTTCATGGCTGCGTTCTCTTCTATAGTTTTATTGAATCAATGAGAGGAGCAACTGTTGTCTGTTTGGGAAGGGTGGTTATGCAACAATGGGGGGTGGGGGTTAGCCCCCAAGTTGCATAAAGGGGGGTGAGGGGGCTTGGGGGTAGAGGGAGAATGGCCTCCCCCACAGGGGTAACCCTAACGTGCCCTCGCCGTAGGCGAGTTTGGGAAGCACAAACCCCGCCCGTAGACCATGGAGCCGAAGGCTCTGCTTGTAAATAACAGAAATTTTTCCACTCCAAATACCAAAAAAATTGAAATCAGGTTCAAAATTGAATGAAAATAACGAAAACTCTGGCCGCAGGTAACCGATCGCCCTCTCTGGAGTGGACCAGAGGTTCAGCGCACTGGTAGTGTTGTATTGTGTTCTATGTTGTGCTAAGAGTGGTACAGTCTGTCATAATGTGTTCAATTGTTTGTGGTGTGTCCTGGCACAGGTGGCAGATGTCGTCTGAGGAGTTGTCTAGTCTGTGTTTATATGTCTGTAAGTTGGGGGTGATGTCCCTGACATATGGAAACAAGGTAAAATTATTACACTACTCAAACCAAACAAAAATCCAACAGAACCAGCTTCCTATAGACCCACGCTTCTCAAACTAGGGGTCGCGTAAATATTATTGGGGGTCGCAGAAACATTTGAAAATATTATTTTTTTCATAAATATAGTGTTAGTACCTATTGCTTTTATGACATTGAGTGAAGGGTCGCGAAAAAATTTGTCTGATCCAAAGGGGTCGCAAGTGAAAAAAGTTTGAGAAGCCCTGCTATAGACCCATTACTTTACTATGCACACTTTCCAAAGTAACAGAAAGACATAAATCGTCTTCAAGAATTTATGTTATTACAGAACAACTCACGTAATGCGAGAGAAAGTGTATATATATATATATATATATATATATATAAGGTGTCCTAAAATGAATATACAGTACCAAAAAGGATTATTATTTCCAATTTTATTTTTAGAGGTATCCAAAAAAAAAAAATTTAAAAAACGTGTAAATAAGGTTTTTTAATTTTCTTAACACCTGTTTACGTTTAATATGTACAAAATTCGTAATTAAAGATTTCCATGTGAAATATGTAATTAAATAAAAAAATTATAAAATGAATCGAACACACACACACACACACACACACACACACACACACACACACTTGCGCAGGTATTGTACTGTATTGTACTGAAAATATCGCAATTTTAGGCCATTAAGCATGTAGGCTACGTCCCATAGGGGGTGTCATTTTTAAGGCTTAGTAGGCTATTGCTACTCTATAGTACATTCTAAGTTTTATATCTCTGTTCATTACCTTGCTCTTAAAAGTGAATTCAAAGTGATTCAAAAGTGATTCAATTGTTGCTGCTTAAAGACGCTTTCGTCGTGAAATAAACAAGTAACCACCTGAAAGATAGCATACGAAGGTGGATTGATCAGTTTCAGAAAACTGGAACTGAACTGAAAGGGAAATCTCCAAGAAGACCGAACAAATCTCTTGAAAGAACGAATGTAGTTTGTGAAGCATTTACTAGAACCCCTAAGAAGTCAGTTAGGGGAGGAAAGGCTGAGTTGCACATACCGCGCTCCCCTCTCTATAGAATCTTTCATAAAGAACTTCATTTTAAGGCTTACAAAGTGGGGGTGCTCCAGCAACTTTTAGAGGAAGATTATGAAACCAGAATAAACACATGGAATGATTTAATCGAAAGGATAGAATTAGATGAACACTTTCTACCAAATCTCATTTCTAGCGACGACATTACATTCTATATTTCAGGCAAAGTAAACCGCCATAACTGTAAGAGTTGGGGTGAACACAATCCACTTAAAATACGTGAAAGTGAGAGGAATCCCCCTAAAGTAAATGTCTGGTGTGCTTTGTCACGTTCTCGCATGTATGAACCTTATTTTTTTTGACGAACTGTAACTGGTGGTTCTTACCTAAAGATGCAAGGAACTCTCTGCTTTTTACAAACAACAACCTTCCAACCAGATGGATCACCACCACATTTTGATCGAAACGTTCGAAAAAATTTGTAAAAACATTTTCAGCGGGTTGGATTGGTAGGGAAGGACCTACAAAATGGCCTGCTTGTTCCTCCGATCTATCCCCTATGGTCTTTTATTTGGAGCGTTTTGAAAACAAAAGTCTACCATATCAAACGAAGGGATCTTCAGGAGCTAAAACAGCGTATCCGAGATATTGTCATGTTTATCCCTGAATCTGGATTGGAAAGTGTATTTTCAATTTAATGAAATTTGAACATAAAAAAAGATTAATTATTATAGCTAATTATGGAAGTTTCTTAACTGAATTAAATAAAACTTATAACCGTTCAGAATATAATGTAATTTGGATTTCGCTGCTATCTCAACTAATAAATATATACAAGTAATTGAGTTTTGATATTGGTATATTTATTTTGGGACACCACCCTCTATACTGTATATACTTATTTACTTTAGGGGAGTTTGAACGACGGTTCAGGATCGACCTGAGGATGAATTTCACACTTAAACACGTGAAATGAATGAATGATGCCAACCCACACGGAAAAAATGATTCCAAGGCTTTTCGTGTTTTCACCAGTATACCTCGTCAGCGAATGACGTACATTTTCGTACACGCCCTGACGAAGTGTACGGCCGAATACACGAAAGATTTTGGGATAATTTTTTCTTTTTCCTTGTGGGTTTGCATCATATATACTGTATATAATATAAGAGTGTGTATATATGTATATATATATGTATATATATATATATATATATATAATAATTATAATGGTTAACCATTGTTTTGCTTCCGCCCGAATTGTTCATTCTGACGAAGGTCAAGCTTATTGCTCCACCTTAGACTTATAGCTTAACGTGAAATCCGAACCACAACCGACCAAGGGTAGTCAGAAATTACAAAGTCGTCGCCCAAATTCGATCTCACAACCTCCTGAGCAGCAGCACAGCGTCTTAACCACTAGGCTAGCCAGGGTACCCATTCGTCTATCAACTAGTTTTTATTGTATGGAAGGATGAACAGCTGGGTTTGCTGCGCGCTGACTCCCATTACAGGAAGTCGAATCTGGGGCCGGTAGATCCGTAGTGAGCGATGCTAACCACAACATATATATATATATATGGGAATGAACTCAGAATGGTCCCCTGAGTTTTATATGATACACACAGACAGTGCATGGAACAAGGAACTCTTCTGGGAAAATTAAATCCACTATAGTCCGAATAAGTAATGGGAAATGACAAATACCATAGTTTTTCTTTTTCATGATGCTAGCCCGACGTGGGCAACGGGTCACTCGCAAAGAGGTCCCATAAATATAGCTTCCCTCACCAGCTATCTGCAAAGGAGACAGGATCCAGCTTTGGGACATGGATCTAGGGTTTAAAGCAGCCTAGCCCTGCTACATTTAGAACCTCAATATAAGCAAAAGACTCGCTGCCTTCACGTCAGATTGAATACATAAAAGAAAAAGGCGTAACTATTATATTTTTAGCCAAAAACCAAAACTTAAACCTCAACTGGTAGAATTGAGCGTCCACTTTTCAAGGCACATAACATGTCCGTTTCAAGATGGGCATGAACTCAGAATGGTCCCCTGAGTTTTTTATGATACACACAGACAGTGCATGGAACAAGGAACTCTTCTGGGAAAATTAAATCCACTATAGTCCGAATAAGTAATGGTAAATGACAAATACCATAGTTTTTCTTTTTCATGATGCTAGCCCGACGTAGGCAACGGGTCACTCGCAAAGAGGTCCCATAAATATAGCTTCCCTCACCAGCTATCTGCAAAGCAGATGCCCACGTCGGGCTAGCATCATGAAAAAGAAAAACTATGGTATTTGTCATTTACCATTACTTATTCGGACTATAGTGGATTTAATTTTCCCAGAAGAGTTCCTTGTTCCATGCACTGTCTGTGTGTATCACATATATATATATATATATATATATGATGCAAACCCACAGGAAAAAAGAAAAATGATTCCAAGGCCTTTCGTGTATTCAAAAGTACACCTCGTCAGGGAATGAAGAGACGAGGCGAGATGACGAAAATATATACATAGAGTATGTACAACGGGAGAGAGAGAAATAAAAAGATTAGCACATGATTAACAAGAATTGATTAAAAGCAAAAGGTATTTTAACAGGATATTGTCAATTTTATACATTCCCGCAGTTATTGAAATTATTTTTAAAATGGTGAATTTACATTCTACAGGGTGCTCGAAAAGTCCCGTCACCCCCTACAAAATGTACATCTTGTGATGCCAATTTTATTTTTGTGATTAATTGTATTTATATGTGGTAGGTGTAATTTAAGAAACATGTCACTAGCAACATTAACTTTGATTACAGTGAATACAGTTACTTATTACAGTTACTTATGAAGAATATCTGTTTGTGCACCATCATTTTCGTAACAAAGGATTATGATTAACAAATGACGGGCGGTATGGTTTCATGCCGAGATCTTTTGTCATGTGATCTCTCATTGTGGACATGGGAACTGCAAGTTCTTGTGATCGTTTCCGAAGTGATTTTTTCGGTGAACGAGCCACCGATGCAATCATACCTTCACATTGTTCTGCTCGCGTTGTTGGTCTTCCCGACCGTGGTCTGTCCTTGATGAAGCCAGTTTCAAACAGCTTGCCATCCCAGCGTAATACCGTCTTGTTTGGTGGTGCAGCCTTATTGAATCTTGTGTTGAAATCATTCTGGATATCATGCATCGTTTTGCCAGTATGTGACCTTTCATGAGCCCATGTGCTCATCACTATCCTTTTCTCCAGAGTGTAAGTGGACTGGTCTGCCATTGTTCACACAACTCTAATACCTGGAAAAGAAAAAAATGTTAATGAATCACATATAAATTCAATTAATCACACAAAAATAAAATTGATATTACAATATGCACATTTTGTAGGGGGTGACAGGGATTTTCGAACACCCTCTAGGATATTCCTTTCAATTATATCTCTGTTTATAACGAGTGCTTTAGAACTATCTCACTTGATACTATGATTACATTTGTAAATATGGTTAAACAATGCATCAGAATTATTTGCTGTTCTACACGCAAATTTATGCTGTTTTACCTTGATATCTAACGTTTTTCCCGTTAGATCTATGTATACAATATATACTGAGTTACAATATATACAACCGATCGAATACACACAGCCAACCGCATTTATCAACGCTATTCTTTATTAGGTGTGATTTAACAGTATTATTATACTCAAAGACTACGTTGATACCAATTGCTTTAAGTAAAGTCAGAAGATATTTAAAATTAACCTGGTAAGGGAGGTTAAGGATATTTTTACGCTCAAATTTCTTTACAGTTACACTATTATAATACCTATTCTTAACTTTCCTAAGGCAGTTATCTAGAAATGAAATAGGATAACATAATTTAGTACCAATATTCATGATATTGTATTACTCTGAATCTAAAAATTCAGGACTGAAACCCTGAGAAACATAGCAGAGAAATTAGAAGATTTTATCGAGGGAGGATGGTCAGAATAAAAATACACATATGAATTATTATTAGTAGGCTTACAAAAACTTTAAATTTGAACCGATTCAAGCATCTCCAAATTTTAAGATCCAGAAAAAATAAGCAGCCATCATTTTCGTTTTCAACAGTGAACTTAATAGAGGGGTTAGTATGACCGAAAAATGGTAGAGTGCAAATTGCAATGCAATGCTGATTAATTGTTGCAAAGGGGGGAGGGGATTGGCACCCATGGGGGAAGGGGTGGGCACCCATCAGGGGATGGGGTATACATGCAAGGGGGAGTGTGTTTAGTCCCCCAAGCTGCATGAAGGGGGGAGAGGGGGTTGGTCCGAGGGAATAACCTCCCCCCAAAAGGGATACCCTAACCCGACCTAGGAAGGTAACCTAAGAGAGAGAGATCTTTTCCGTCGTGTTCGCGGCTCCGTTAATTTATCTTTCTAGCTGCAGGGGAGCAACATTCTCACACATTAGACTGATATTCGGTATGTGTATATATATATATATATGAAAATTATTTCACGAAGGTAACACGTGAAAAATATTTATGATGAATAAAACCACGAAGGAAAGGAAACACAAAATGGTGCTCAAGCGCTTTCGTCTAATGACATCCTCAGGAACACTGAAGTACATAAAAAGGTTAAGCCTATATATAGGTTACAGAAAGAAAAAAAAGAAAAAATAAATAACATACATACACACACACACACATATATATATATATATATATATATATACATACATATCTATATATACAAATACATACATACATACATACATACATATATATACAATAAACAGAGAAGTAAAAATAATAAAAAATTAAAAATTAAAACCTTAAAGGATTACCAGTGAGGCGTACAGATTTGTAAGGAAAAATATCAATTTTTAGCACAAGATCAAATGGATTATAAAAATAAAAATTATACTGGAACTCTGCCGGGTTTTAACACAATGCTGCCTATGGTCAGGTTTCGATATATATAAAAAAAAAATAAATAAATAAAATGCAAATTAAAAGTTAATCGATTTTTAGCACAAGATCAAATGGATTATAAAAATACAAATTTATACTGGAACTCTGTCCGGGTTTTAACACACTGCTGCCTATGGTCAGGTTTTGATATATATAAAAAAATAAAATGCAAATTAAAAGTTAATAAAGTAGAAGACAAGTTTACCAAAGATTTAATGTTTTACCCTTCTTATTTAAATCTGTTTTAAAGGAATTCAACATAACAGGATCGAGTTGAAAAAGACCTTTGCTTATGTTGAAGTTATTTGAAAGTTGGATAATGGCAGACTCAAGAATATTTCTATTAACAATGTTGCTTGAATGGAATAAAACTGAAGCATTATTCCAATCAATACACTGGGCTAACTCTGACAAATGGACAAAAAGGGCACTGGACAACTGTCCTGTTCTAACGGAATATTGATGCATATTTCATACATAGGTCAGACGGGAAAGGATTTGCACACACGTATAAAACAGCATCAATATTCCGTTAGAACAGGACAGTTGTCCAGTGCCCTTTTTGTCCATTTGTCAGAGTTAGCCCACTGTATTGATTGGAATAATGCTTCAGTTTTATTCCATTCAAGCAACATTGTTAATAGAAATATTCTTGAGTCTGCCATTATCCAACTTTCAAATAACTTCAACATAAGCAAAGGTCTTTTTCAACTCGATCCTGTTATGTTGAATTCCTTTAAAACAGATTTAAATAAGAAGGGTAAAACATTAAATCTTTGGTAAACTTGTCTTCTACTTTAACTTTTAATTTGCATTTTATTTTTTTATATATATCAAAACCTGACCATAGGCAGCAGTGTGTTAAAACCCGGACAGAGTTCCAGTATAAATTTGTATTTTTATAATCCATTTGATCTTGTGCTAAAAATCGATTAACTTTTAATTTGCATTTTATTTTATTTATTTTTTTTTATATATATCGAAACCTGACCATAGGCAGCATTGTGTTAAAACCCGGCAGAGTTCCAGTATAATTTTGTATTTTTATAATCCATTTGATCTTGTGCTAAAAATTGATATTTTTCCTTACAAATCTGTACGCCTCACTGGTAATCCTTTAAGGTTTTAATTTTTAATTTTTTATTATTTTTACTTCTCTGTTTATTGTATATATATGTATGTATGTATGTATGTATGTATTTGTATATATAGATATGTATGTATATATATATATATATATGTGTGTGTGTGTGTGTGTATGTATGTTATTTATTTTTTCTTTTTTTTTCTTTCTGTAACCTATATATAGGCTTAACCTTTTTATGTACTTCAGTGTTCCTGAGGATGTCATTAGACGAAAGCGCTTGAGCACCATTTTGTGTTTCCTTTCCTTCGTGGTTTTATTCATCATATATATATATATATATGTATTTTACATGTTAAAAAATTAAAATAGCAGGTAAAGGAGACGAAACCCAATTTCCTCGTCACACTTAAAGTTTTAATTCTATTTGCATGTGATCGGAACAGATGATGGTTCTTCTGAGTGTATATATATATATATATATATATATATATATATATATATATATATATATATATTTAGGATAAAAATGAAGACGTAGAGCACACAGGTCATTATATTTGGCTGCAGCCGACGTTTCGGGCAACTCTACCCATTTTCAAGGCCTAATAAATAAAAGCTAAAATTAATACATGACAAAAATATAAATGTCGAGAGTTAAAAACTAATCTACAGTACAAAATTAAACCTGTTCAAAAATAAAAATTAAAAATACAGAGTGGAAACAGGCATAAGCCAAAATCAAATCAAAAGTAAAAAATATATAAACGACAAAAATATACGAATGATAAAAATAAAACTTAAAACTAAAGATATTCAAAAGTAAAATTGTTAAAAAACTTTACAAATAAAAAGTTAAACGAAAACTCACAAGAGTAAACCGACATACCTATGTTCACTTGACAGCCACAAGAAACTGAAGCGAAAAGGAGACAGTGTCGCAAGGGAAAATTTAGTAGGTAGTTATTCTAATTAATATAAAGGGGGTAACAGCCAGAATCAACGTTTAAACTAGAGAAATACGAAGGGAGGACGAGCATTTTAATGATTTAAGAATTTTAAAATCGCCAACAGAAACGTCAACCTTACAATTGATAGAATGACTTCTAATAGCAGACTGTTCTTTTCTCAACAAAACCTGCCCTGTCCTATGACTAATACCCATATGGGAGCAAAATCTCGCCTGCAAAGAAAGAACTGTACTGCCAACGTAGTTCCCCTGGAAATACCCAGGGCAGGTAAACAAATAAACGACAGAACAGTTCATCGCGGGGGGATTTTGTCCTTACATCGGAAAACATACTCAAGGGTATATTATTTACAAGGGAAATCTTAAAATCAGTATGAAAATAAAATTTCCTCACAACACTCAACAATTGCTTCTTCGCAAAAGAGTTAAAATGGTAGATATCAGGTAAAACAAGATATTTACAATTCTTAGGAACATCATACGTTGGGACAATGTTGGGGGAATATACATTATTAAGAAACTTACCAGTAACACCTGCTACAAGATCACGTGGAAAACCATTTTTAAAGAAAAAATCAGTAAGGAATTCAAACTCATTATGAAGCAGAGCAAAGTTCGAGCAAATATTATAAGCTCTATGCACAAGTGTGCGAATGGAACTTAATTTGTAATTAAAGTCGCAAAAACTACGTAGGTAAACGTAGGTAAACGTAGGTCGAGCCAGATTTGGAGACCAAAACTTCAAGGAAAGGAATAGAACCTTCAACTTCCTTTTTCTGTGTATCTACAATGTTCTTATGCAGTGTGTTCAGAAAACTCTGAAACTGAACTGATTGGTTGTCCGTTTGGAATAGAGCAAAGGTATCGTCAACATAATGTTGAATGTTTTTTCCGATGTAAGGACAAAATCTCCCCCGCGATGAGGTGCCCTGTCGTTTATTTTTTTACCTACCCTGGGTGTTCCCAGGGGAACTACGTTGGCAGTACAGTTCTTTCTTTACAGGCGAGATTTTGCTCCCATATGGGTATTAGTCATAGAACAGGGAAGGTTTTGTTGAGAAAAGAACAGTCTGCTATCAGAAGTCATTCTATCAAGTGTAAGGTTGACGTTTCTGTTGACGATTTTAAAATTCTTAAATCATTAAAATGCTCGTCCTCCCTTCGTATTTCTCTAGTTTAAACGTTGATTCTGGCTGTTACCCCTTTTATATTAATTAGAATAACTACCTACTAAATTTTCCCTTGCGAACCTGTCTCCTTTTCGCTTCAGTTTCTTGTGGTTGTCAAGTGGGCGTAGGTATGTCGGTTTACTCTTGAGAGTTTTCGTTTAACTTTTTATTCCGTTTAACTTTTTATTTGTAAAGTTTTTTAACAATTTTACTTTTGAATGTCTTTAGTTTTAAGTTTTATTTTTATCATTCGTATATTTTTTGTCATTTATATATTTTTTACTTTTTATTTGATTTTGGCTTATGCCTGTTTCCACTTTGTATTTTTAATTTTTATTTTTGAACAGTTTTAATTTTGTACTGTAGATTAGTTTTTAACTCTCGACATTTATATTTTTGTCATGTATTAATTTTAGCTTTTATTTATTAGGCCTTGAAAATGGGTAGAGATGCCCGAAACGTCGGCTGCAGCCAAATATAATGACCTTTCTGCTGGACGTCTTCGTTTTTATCCTAAATGTAAAACTACGTCTCCTTAGGAGGGATCCTATGTGTATATATATATATATATATATATATATAGATATAGATATACATATTCTCAAATCTCAATAAACCACAATAAAGATCAGAAAATATTCACTTTGTGACCCTCTTAACCAATTCCTTTTTGTCAGATTAACTTCATACGCATATTGTTTTGAATTCAGCACGACATACTGAAACCAAAATTTTCCTTATCTAGTCCCCAATGAAAGATAAAGTGGTGCAGCTAAACAATCCTCAAAATATTTTTCTGATGAACTGAGTCACCTGTTGTTTTTGAATTCAGTGCGAATTAATGATGCAAAAATTGTCCTACCTAACCTCGTAAATTCAAATATTAAACGCACAGTACGTAACAGCAAATCAAATCTCGCACAATAAAGATCAGAATATATATATATATGGGATGAATTTCACAATTAAACACGTGAAATGAATGAATGCTGCAAACCCACAAGGAAAAAGAGAAAACGATGCCAAGGCCTTTCGTGTATTCAGAGGTGAAGCTCTGAATACACGAAAGGCCTTGGAATCGTTTTTTCTTTTTCCTTGTGGGTTTGCAGCATTATATATATATATATATATATATATATATATATATATATATATATATTTCCATTCTTTAATTTACCGCCGATTCGTACCTAAAGAAAGCGGTACATATCTCGGCAAGGCAGTGGGTGGGTGTGTTACTGAGTTGGGGATGGGAGACTAGGGGGGTGACAAAGGGTCAGTTGCTGGATAGTGGGTAGGAGGGGTATGGTCTTAGACACGATGGAGCAGATGGTAGTGAGTGAGGAAAAGGAAAATCGCTTCCGCTGAAAAGTGGGGGCCTTCGGTGAGTATGGAGCGTAGACGGTCGGGGATGGGATTTTCGAACAAAAGAGGGAAACACCTGCGACTAAGAGTGGACAGGTTTGGGCATTCGACCAGGAGATGTACGACAGTGATAGGGGCATGGCAGGTAGGGCAGAGCGGGGCTGGCGATTTAGCCATAAGGTGTCCATGAGTAATGCGGGTGTGTCCTAGGCGGAGACGGGCTAGAATCACTTCTTTATGGCGGGACCAGTGGAATGAGGAGGCCCAGTATCCTAATTGTGGTTTGATCTTGTGGAGTTTGTTTTGTGTGGCCTGGTCCCATTCCCGTTGCCATATGGAGCGGAAGTGGGAGCGGAGAGTCGGGAAGAAGTCGGAGAAAGGGAGGGGTCGAGAGGAGGTCGGCAGTAAGCAGGCCGTCTGTACCGTGCGGTCCACCTCCTCGTTACCCTGGATGCCAACATGTGCCGGGACCCAGCAGAAGGCGATTGTCTTGTGTCGGAAGGCCGTTAAAAAGTGGATGGTTTGCTGGATGGTACAGACGAGCGGGTGAGGAGGGTTGAATCTCTCTAGGGAGAGAAGTGCGCTTTGGGAATCTGAATAAATGACGAAGGAGCTGGCAGAGTGGGTACGCACACTATCGAGGGTCTCTGTAATCGCGAAGAGTTCCGCCGAGAAGACGGAGGCCTCGCGGGGCAGGCTGACGCCTCGAGAAAGTGGCTGGGACAGTATCACCGCTGAGGAGGCCGCACCAGCCTCCGAGCGGGAACCATCTGTATAAATGGGGTCTGCGTCCGGGTGTTGGGTTGCGTGTTTTTGGAAGAGTGACCTGTATACCGCAGCGCTCGTGGTAGTCTTAGGTAGGGCACAAAGGTCCCTGCAAAACTTGATAGGGGTGAGGAGCCAGGGGGAGTAGATGCTGTATGAAATGGGGATAACTGAGGGGGCAGGCATGTTGGAAAGGTCAAGGAAAGAGCGGACCGCTTCAGTAAAGTACCAGCTCCGTCCCTGGGGTGGGAGTTCAGAAACCGCCGCGCACAGAAGCGAAGAAGGTAGCCTCTGTGCACGGAGGTATGTCCTCATGAGGAGTAGACCCCGTCGGAGGGCAAGAGGGAGGTAATTGCAATCCACTCGGAGGCTGGGGAAGAGCGGAAAGCACCGGTGGCGAGGCGGAGGCCTCTATTAAGGACCGGATCCAAGATACGGAGGCAGGCGTTGGAGGCTGAACCGTATACTACACTGCCATAGTCCAGCTTCGACTGCACCATGGAAGTGTAAAGGCGAAGGAGAGAGTGTCGGTCTGCGCCCCATGTGGTGTGGGAGAGGTGATCTAGGGAACGTCGGAGGGATTGCTTCAGGTGCTTGAGATGGGGAACCCAGTTGAGCCTTCGGTCTAGAGTCACGCCGAGAAATCGCGTGGAGGGTACCACCTCAAGAGGATTGCCGTTAAATGTGACAGAGGGAACAGGAAGGGTTGCGGGTCTTCTTCTGCTGAAGAGCATACACTTGGACTTGGGGGTGGAGAGAAGGAAACCCACCGACGTCGCCCACCTTTCCACTTGGTAGATGGCGAGCTGAATTTGCCGTTGAACGACGGACGGATCCCGCTCTGCGAAGTAGATCGCAAGGTCATCCGCGTGGATGGAAGAACGGATGGTGGGTGGAAGGCATTTTGAGACTGTGTTCATGACGATGGAAAAGCATAGAAAACTGGGGATGCTTCCCTGTGAGACCCCGTCCTCCTGCACGAAGGGTGTCAGAGAGGACTGAGCCCACCCGGACTTTAAAGGTTCGGAAGGAAAGGAAGCCCCTGATGAAGGATGGCATTGCTCCGATTAGACCTAGATGTCGGAGCTGACTAAGGATCATTGCTCGACGGGTGGTGTCATAGGCCTTCTGGATATCAAAAGAAATTGATAGGACGAACTGTCCATTGTCGAAGGCATTCTGTATGTCTCGGCTGAGGAGCAGGAGGGGATCAGTGGTGGAGCGAAATTGTCTGAAGCCGGACTGGGTAGCCGGGAAGGAATTACTATTTTCAAGGAAGAACGATAGTCGCGTCGCGACCATTTTTTCAAAGATTTTGCAGGCACAGCACGTTAGAGCGATTGGTCTGTAGTTTGTGGGATCGAGGGAATCTTTGCCGGGTTTGGGGATAGGGATTACGTAGGCCTCCCTCCACCGGGAGGGGAAGGCGCCCTCTATCCAAATGCGGTTGTATAGGTCTAGTAGGAAAATTTGTAAGGTAGGGTGGATGTGCTGGATGATGCTGTACGGAATACCGTCCAGGCCGGGACAAGGGGATCGTCGAGAGGCCAGTGCCGCCTGTAGTTCACGCATGGTGAACAACCGGTTGTAGGTGTTGTCTATGGACGGAGAAGAGGAACTATTGTTTGGAGCGGGTACGAGGGAACTAATTGCGGAGGAAGAAACGGCAGCGAAGGTAGAAGCTAGGTGGTTTGCCACCAATTTGGGCTCGCATAGGGGTCCATCGTTAGTCCGGAGGACCGGGGATCGGGAGGGGACATGTCGCCTCTCGACACCTCGTACCTTCTTCCAGATGGTAGCCGAAGGTTTGGTGGCGGTGATGCCGGACACAAAGGCACGCCAAGAAGCTCGCCGCGCTGTCTTCATTGTACGGCGGGCGATGGCCCTGGCCCGCTGCATCTCTGTGCGACGGATGGGGAGTCGCGCACGGTAGAAGCGCCGAGTAGCTTTCTTCTTGGCGCGTATGGCCTCCGCGGGGGGGAGGAAGATCGTGGGATGCTAGTGCCCACAGACGCTACAACGACGGACTCGAAGTATGCGATGCACTCGTCGGAGGATGGGAAGTGGGCCGTCGTAAGGGTTGTATATATATCGTCGCGGAAGCGGGACCAATTCGCTTTGGTAGTAATCCACCTTTCCGGTACCAGAACGGTCTGGTCAGGCCAATTGAGCGTGAGTTGAACAGGGAAATGTTAACTTTCATAGTCCTCTTTGAGGACTTGCCATGTGAAATGTAGGAGGGCATCAGTCGAAACAAAGGATAGGTCTATACAGGATGGAGTGCAGGTGGTGGCATGGTAGAATGTAGGAGAGCCATCATTGAGGCACTCGAAGGAGAGCTCGGTCATGAGAGTAATCAAGGTTGGGGCCATATAGGTGGAGTGTGTGTTGCCCCACATGGGGTGGCGACTATTGAAATCGGCCAGTAATAGAAAGGGCCTGGGGAATGTTTTACCACCTCCTCCAAGTCATCGCGGGAGACTTGAGCGTGGGGAGGGAGGTATATTGAACAGACAGTGTAATGTCTATCCAGGGAAAGCCGGGTAGCAATCACCTGTAACGGGGACCGGATAGAGAGATTGTGGAAAGGGACTGCGTGGTGTATGAAAATGGCAGCCCCCTTCGAGTGCTGGCAGGAGACGGGGTGGCGATGTAGGAATATCCAGTAGGGCAGGGCATGGGCCTGGTCCCCAGGATTAGCTCCTGGAGACAGACACACACCGGACGGGAAGTGACAATCAAGGAATTAAGGCCTTCGTGGTTCGCGAATATTCCTCTGCAGTTCCAGTGTACTATTGTAGTTTTCGGAGCATCCATTAGTTGATGAAGGGGGATGGGTAAAGGCGTAGGTGTTAGGAGGTTGGAGTGTGAAGGGGGATGGGTAAAGGCGTAGGTGCTAGGAGGTTGGTGTGTGAAGGGAGATCTGGGGTTCGAGAAAACGAAGGATGGGTCAGGAGCATGGCTGGCTATCTGCCGTTCACCAGAGAAGGACTCGGTTGCCCAGTCGATCTCCGCGGAGATTGCGGGGTCGAGTCGGCCGAGCGAGACCGGAGGGGTGGATCACGGCAGTTAGGAGAACGTCGTGGGCTGAGAGGGTGAGGAGTGTCTTGGTGGGCTTCTGTGTTCGGGCCAGGAGGGGCGCTTTATTTCCCAAAGTGGCGCCTCCCCGCCTGTCCGGGGTCTCACGGCGGACGCTGGCTGGCGATAGGGGGTACCAGAAGGACCGGGCAGGTGGGAGGGAGAACGCGCCCAGGGTGGCTAACAAGGAGGGGACCAGGGATGTTAGGGGGGCAGGTACTGTGGGGGTGGAAGGAGATGAACCACAGTGGTCTCGTGGAGGGGTAGAAAAAATGGCGCCAGGAGTCAAGGGCAGATCCATGAGACTTATGGGCGCGGCCGAAATCCCCTCGGCCACACCGTGTAGCTGCGCCAGAGCCGCATACACTGGATCCTCGGGGGAGAGGATGTTGTCCAGATTGGATCTCGTCGTGGGGGCGGGTCATGTAATTCGGCAACTATTGTCAGAGTCTGTGGGAGTAGATTCGTGGGACTTCCGCGGTGGGGAGATATGGTCCTTCTAGACGAAGTGGGCGGTGTGAGGGTCCGAGCAGTCTTCCTAGATCTAGGGGAAGAGGGATAGACACGTTGGAAGGCCGGAGGGTCTGGCGACTCGCTCCGGCGTCTCAGCCTCGTCGGCTTGCTCCGGGCAGTAGGTTCGGGCGTGTGCAGAGAGTCGTGGGAGGGCAGGGCTCGAAGTGGATGGGGCCTTGGTGTCCTGGTCCCAGACTCCTTGGGAATCTGTGGCAGGCGAGATGCGTGAAGAGAAGGGATGGTGGAGGGACAGGTGGCCGTCGGGTCCTGCGAGGATTCCTTTTGGGAGGGATGGGGAGCAGTGGTCGAGGGGGGTTTCAGCGGCAGGCCAGGGCGGCATACCGAGATGACAGAGCCGAGGGCAGCGGCGTAAGAACCCCCTGGCCTCACCTCCAGACTCCGCACCCTGTCTCGCGCCTCTCGGGGGCTAAGGAAGTCCGCTACCTGCAGGCCTCGGACCTCCTTCTCGAACCTAAAGAAAAGGCATTCGCTGGATGAAGAGGGGTGTGCGCCTTCACAATTGGAGCATTTGGGTGTGTTGGGACACCTGTCAGAGTGAGCAACTTGTCCGCAATGAAACACAGTTGGTGCGGCTGCCGAGAAACTGAGATAACGTGTCCAAACTTGTTGCATTTAAAGCAACGGGTCGGGTCTGGGATGTATGGGCGGAGAGAAAACTCGCATGACGTGCGGTCTCCCATTCCCCATACAATACGGTCAGGAGGGACTATGGTATTGAAGGTAAGATTTAGACGCAGGGTGGGGGAGGTGGTGCCTCCCTGTCGGGATGTGAAGCGATAGATATTGGTGACACCCTGAGGTGCGAGGTCCTCCAGGAGCTCGTTCACTGCGATCGACAATAGGCGGGTGGCGTAAATAGTGCCCTGTCTCTGGTTCAGGCGAGGGTGTGGGGAAACGGACACCGAGCATCCAAAGACCTCTGTGAGGGAGAGTAGGGCTTTCGTCTCTACGGCTGAACGTGATTTTACAGGAGGGAGCCATCCCTCTGTGGTCGTACATCATAGCGGCTGGGGTTGCTGCGGGCTCGGATCGCCTGCAACGTCCGTTCAGAGTTGGACGGAAGGGACCCAGTGGTAGGCCGGACCACCAGGAATTTGTGGATACTTGGAAGGGATAGGGAGGCTGAAGAATCGAAGTGGACTGGGATATCCAACGGTTGATAGGATGGCCGTGAATGCCGACTTTCCCGTCCGCCGCGGGGCTCTCTCCGTGGAGAAGTGGGCCGACGGCGGGTGATGGGGCATTAGGCCTGTTCAAAAATCAACTTTTTCTTATTTTCATAGGTTTCTGTACATTTTCCCATGCTTTTTGACCTGAAAAAGCCGAAAATCACAACTATTTTGACCTAGGATGTTGGGAAGCATTGCCGCATGGAGCTTTAAATTTTCTGCCTTGAAATCGGCCAAAGCGCCAATTCCGGGGTCCCTTGAATTATGTTTTGCACTTTAACTTTTGATCTAAACAAGATAGAGCAACAAATTAGGTATCAAATGAAAGAGCATAAAATTAATAAATAATAATAATAATAATAATAATAATAATAATAATAATAATAATAATAAATAAATAATAATTAATAATAATAATAATAATAATAATAATTATCTATCATTTTTCAGGAAACAACAGAAACTCAGTCAGAATCTAGAAAACCATCTACAAGTTACAACTTCACAATGGCATTAAGCAAGGAGCTGAGGGCGCTCCGTGGGCGCACAGTTGATATCTCAGAACATCCACGTACTGTCCACAGGCAGGTGTCAACTGGGCCATCTACCAGATCTCTCACTGAAACTTTCCTGGTTGGATACCCTTCAGCTTTTATCAGTGGTTCCCAGCTTCCCACCAACAGACAGGCGTTCCAGTATTTCCTTAATCTTCAGAATTTACCGGAAAATGCAGGGAGGCCCATGGTTCAAGACCTTGCATATGAAACAGTTGAATCTATCATCCCATTCTGGCAGATGGCTAGGATCAAGACAATGACCAAGTACAACGCAATGAAGCTCTTCATGAAACTACATGAGAAACATCGTGCTCTGGTGAAAAGCAAAGGAAGAGCAAGTAACGCTGGAGGAAAAAGAGGAGCATTTGTGCTTGAATTAGACAGCCTGTTCGATATAGGAGCTCCAGATGCAATCCAGGAAATACAGAACAACAGACTGTTATCCAGAGAGAAGAAAGATGAGGATATCAGGTTCTACGAAGACCAAAAGACTGAGAGGAAAGGTCATATGTCTGGTCATGACAAGATTTTTGAGACAAGATCCCTGCAGCAAGCAGCGAGGAATGAAAGACTGCAGCATAGACAAGAACAAGGTAAAACTAATTACTTTGAACGTTACAAAAAGTTTTAAGTTTTACTCCATTGCGATATTTAGCATGTACTTAACAATTACTGTCTTAACATGTTGTACTATTTTACAGCTGCAGCAGAACAAGAGGCAGTTGTTCATGTGGATGACATTACCTGGGGTGACTCAACTGACAACGACGCTAACACAGAGGACATGGATTACCATCAGCCTCGTCCTGGATGTTCTCACCATCAAGACACTGTGACTAGTGTGACTTTGACGTTTCCAAGGAAGGTCATGGAATGTGATGTCATCTGCAATACAGCTGATCGTCTTGGTTTATCAGACAATCAAGTTACTACCATGGTTTCTGCCACCTTGAGAGCTGGAGGGGCTGATCTGGATAACTTCGTCATCTCAACCTCATCAACACGTCGCAACAGAATGCTGTCCAGGTATAATATCAGCCAGAGTCACATGTCCAAGTTTTGTGAAAACCCCCCACAGTACGCTGCCTTACACTGGGATGGAAAGTTGCTCAAAGATGTCTTGGGCAGTGAACCTGGAAGTACCTCAGAGACTTTAGCTGTGCTAGTGTCTGGTCCACCTTCATACACTGAAGGAAAGTTATTGGGAGTACCTGTCATCGACAATTCTTCTGGCACAGCTCAGGCTGAGGCTTCAATGGATTTACTGGAGACATGGGAACTTACGGATAATGTTACTGCCCTTGTTTTTGACACTACATCCAGTAACAGTGGAGTTCACAGAGGAGCTGCCAAACTGCTAGAGAAAATGCTGAACAAAAAGGTGTTTCATCTGCCCTGTCGACATCACATCCTGGAAATCCTAGTAGGAGCAGTTTGGGAGAAGCTGTTTGGGAAGGTGAAGGGGCCAGATAATCCCTAGTTTGAGCATCTGAAGGATGTTTTGACGGACTTGTCCAAGGAAAACCCAAAGATGCTGGCAATCAACAGCAAATGGCTGAAGGAAAAGAAGAAGAACAGTGAAGAAATACTCCAAGACATTCTAACAGCAGAAAGGCTTCCAAGAGCCGACTACAGGGAAATGGCTGAACTGACAGTCATTGTTCTTGGAGGAACGCCTCCTCGAGGTATTCACTGGAGTCGACCAGGCGCCATTCATCAGGCCAGATGGATGGCCAGAAACCTGTACTCCATGAAAATGCTGATGTTTGCAGATCAACTTGACTACGACGAAGACACTGTATCAAAGCTGGAAAGACTCAACACCTTCCTTGCGCTGTTCTACACTCCTGTATGGATGATGTCAATGTCTGCTGCAGATGCTCCCGTGAATGATCTAAGTCTAATCCAGGACATGTTGAAGTACAAGAAAACTGACCCAGAGCTTGCTGATGCAGTACTTAATAAGATGGAAAACCACAAATGGTACCTGACGCAGGAAGTCGTGCCATTTGCCCTGTTCAGCAGTAGATTGAGTGACACATTGAAGCACGACATTGCTGCCCAGTTACATGCCACTGAGAAGCCAGACAGCTTCAGAACAGGAAAGCCTCTATTCCAGAGAGTCACAGCTAAGACCACCCTGGTTGATCTCATTGGCCCAGAATCACATTTCCTGCTGGACACACTGAACATTGGATCCGAGTGGCTTCTGGAACCTGTCACGTCTTGGCCACAGAATGAGGACTACAGAAAAGTGTTGGACTATGTTAAGAATCTGAAAGCGGTGAATGACATTGCTGAACGTGGTGTCAAGATGATGAGCGACTTTGCAAATGTCATAACAACAGATGCCAAGCAAAGGGACTATCTCCTTCAAGCTGTGGAGTTCAACAGACGCCGCTTTGACAGCTTCAAGAAACAAACTCTCAACAACTGACTGTATAAATGTCATTATGAAATTAATCATCATGTAATGCTTTCACTTCTTGATCGATTAGACTTGTGACAAAATGTTAATCTCAAATTTGTGTCATGAATAAGGCGCCTTGTCTGCCTTGAGTGTGAGAAAACGAATTTTGTGATATTTCTGAAATCTTTGTATGTACCAATGTGCCATTTCTTGTTCCAAGACTATCATAATTGTATAAGTTAGAAAGATGATTAAAAACACTTTAATTTGGTGCCTATTTTGTTGCTCTATCTTGTTTAGATAAAAAGTTATAGTGCAAAACATGATTCAAGGGACCCCGGAACTGGTGCTTTTGGCCGATTTCAAGGCAGAAAACTTAAAGCTCCATGCGACAATGCTTCCCAACAACCTAAGTCAAAATGGTTGTGATTTTCGGCCTTTTCAGGTCAAAAAGCATGGGAAAAAGTACAGAAACCTATGAAAATAAGAAAAAGTTGATTTTTGAACAGGGCTAATGGGGCATATGGGGAGAGGAAGAAGCCTGGTTTTGGGTGAAGCTTGACTTGCCCGAAGGCGGCTGAGGTGGGCTGGGGCGAGACCCCTGCTCCAGAGAGTGTATGTCCATGGCCATATTCAATGGACGGACTGGGGTCGGCAACGGAAAAGGAGAATGAAAGCGTTCCGTTACCAGAGGGGGGTCAACCCCATCAGGATGCGGTCTTCCAGTGGTAGAGGACTCGAGGGCCTGGTTGCCCACCACTCGAATGTTAAGAGAAGGAGTAATCCGAGAATGAGAAGCAGTAGTCGTAAGCCGAGGGGTAGAAGAAGCCATAGCAAACTAAAAGAAGCTTCATCTTCCGAACGCATCCAGCCACCACCGACTCCAACGAGGGAAAGACGAATCGTGGTCACACTCGGTCCCACCGCCAATAGGTGTCACGCAGGGGAGATACACCCGTACCCAGTCCCCGTGCCTAAAAGGCGGCCACTCTCATCCAACGTGCGGTGAATGATGGCAGGGTCAGGGCTTGAGTTTGGTTGAAGAGCGACAAGGGTGAAGGACAACCACCTCCCACACCCAAGGGCCTAGGAAAGAGTCAAGTCAAGGTCCAAAACAAAGCCAAATTCAGGGAAAAAATAAGGGCCAGAAAGAGTGGGTGAAAGGAGAAAGAAATAGAAGCAGGAGATCAGCCGGGTCACCAAACGGGTCCAATAGTCCACGAGGGCAGAGAAAGCCCTTACACCGAAGAAAGATGCATTCCCACATTGGCCACAGAGGGACGCGCCCTATCGCTCAGGACAAAGCAAAGGGATATATATATATATATATAAATAACCTTTGGTTAGCTTCCGCCCGAATTGTTCATTCTGACGAAGGTCAAGCTTTTCACTCCACCTTAGACCTACAGTTTAACGTGGAATCCGAACCACGCCCCATCAGCAGCACAGCGTCTTAACCACTAGGCCACCTAGAGCACCCATTTATCTACCAACCACTTTCTTTATTGTGTGGAAGGATGAACAGCTGGGTTTTGCTGCGCGCTGGCTGCCGTCGGGTCTCGAACCCGGGGCCGATGGATTCGTAGTCAGCGACGCTAACCACTACACCACCGAGGCGTGTATATATATATATATATATATATATATATAATACACACATTTATATTTATATATATATACACACACACACACACATATATATATATATAATAATGAACAGGAACACCAGAGAAAATACAAACATCCTTCAAGGTTTAATAGTACCAACGTTTCGGAATGCACTAATTCCATCTTCAGGGCTAAAACAATAAAATTCCAAATCACATAGAAAATTACAAAATACAAATTGCTTAATAACAATTTAAAATAAACTTTAAAAAAAAAAAAAATTATAAAAAGTAGCTAAGAAAATGTAAAACATTAAAACTAAAAGGTAAATAAATGTGAAGTTAAAAAGTTAAAATTATAAAAAGTAAAAGCATTAAAACTGAAATGTAAATAAAATAAACTAGTACCTTAACCAAAACATAGCAGATCTATCGATGATTCGTCAGAATTTAGGTCTGGTTTTAGTTTATAAATAAACAGAGACTCCATAATTTTAAGCTTAAGGTCAGAGCTTCCAGCAGCAAGTACGGTGAAATTAGACTGTGAAATTGGGTGGTTATTGTTGTGCGAGTGATTACGTATGAGAGAATTAGGTGGTTTGCCAAGGGGTAAATTTGTACGGACCGATTTACCGAGATGTTCATAAATACGAGATTTTAAATGTCTTTTAGTTTTACCTATATATGACCCCATACAGTGGTCACACTTGTATTGATAAACTATAGATGACTTAAGAAGTGTAGGAATAACATCCTTGTATTTAAATAAATGGTAAATCGATTTACCATGCTTTTACTTTTTATAATTTTAACTTTTTAACTTCACATTTATTTACCTTTTAGTTTTAATGTTTTACATTTTCTTAGCTACTTTTTATAATTTTTTTTTTTTTAAAGTTTATTTTAAATTGTTATTAAGCAATTTGTATTTTGTAATTTTCTATGTGATTTGGAATTTTATTGTTTTAGCCCTGAAGATGGAATTAGTGCATTCCGAAACGTTGGTACTATTAAACCTTGAAGGATGTTTGTATTTTCTCTGGTGTTCCTGTTCATTATTAAACTGCGTTTTCCACGCCACCAATCAATAGCCGATATATATATATATATATGAAAAGAAGGACCAACACAACAGCAAACATTTCCGTTTATTTTTTATACTTCAGACGTTTCGACAAATCTTTTGTCATCATCAGTGAATTATCAGTCTTAAAACCTTTAAACAAAAATGAGAATAATGAAAATTACATCAATACACAATATCACTACAAAAAATTAAAATCATTAAAATTAAATTAAAATTACCTCAACTGGTAAATACACAATGTTTACATCAACTTCCATACTTGGCAGAAACTGAGAGAAAACTGTGTGGTCAGTAAATTTGAAGGTATGATATGTCTATGAAAATCGGTTGGTTAGTTAAAAGAGCTGTAATTTGTAAGATGAGCTATTATTGTTAATGGAAGGTTTGTTTCTATAGATGTACAAAGATTCTAAAATTCGGAGTTCTGTAGGGTTATTGGATCTGGTTAGAATTTCGAACCGAGTTTTGTGAAGGGGATGGTTGTTTTCATTACTATGGTTTCTAATTGCGGATTGTGGTGGGCTACTGAGGGGACGGTTAGTACGGACTGATAAGCCCAAATGTTGAGAAAGGCGTACCTCCAGTTGGAGTTGAGTACTGCCAATATACGCAGCCTTGCAGCTGTCGCACGTGTATTTGTAAACAACATTAGGGCATACAGTTTTGGAGAATTTGTCTGTGAACTTTAACAAATTTGATAATTTAAGTGGGTTGACGAGGGCGAATCTAAAATTTATTTATCTTTGATTTAAACTCTATAATAAACGCCTCCATAACTCCAAACTATATAAATCATGGCAACATAAATTATTAAATTTGGAACTTCAATCGAAAACTAAAACAGTGAGTTTTCTCAAGCTGAAATACAAGAATTCTCTATTTGGTTTAAAATCTAGGGTATCTTATATTGATTATCGGTGTTTAGTTACTAAATTTCAAATTGCTGTGATAAAATTATCAATAGACATAAAAGGATACATGCTGCCAAATTAAAAAAATTGGGAATTATTCAGTCGTTTTTTAATAATCCAGATAATTTTATTTTTTATTTTTCTAATAGAGTTTTAAGTATTAGAGAGAAAGAAATATTGTCGTTAGGTTTAAATTTTTATACATTTTTCTCTGGTTTTGAAAATCTTCTCATTAATATTAAGAATTGTGAGATCCGACCAAATTTCTCGTTTCATAACTTGGTAAAACAAATGGAGAGCATCTCTTTTAAGAATTTTTATAATTTTAAACCCCATAAAGTGTTTTCCCCCTTTTTAATAAGCAAGATTTTAAAATTCTTAAAAATTTGAAAAAGGATAACTCTGTCATCATTACAAAACCGGATAAGGGAAAGGAGTAGTGTTGCTTGATTCAACAGTTTACATAAACAGAATGGAGACAATTTTGTCGAATACGTCTAAATTTAAAAGGGTAAAAGAGAATGTTCTGTCTAAATTGCTAAAACTCGAAGATAAACTTAATAGGTTTTTGCGTAAATTAAAAAAATAGTAATATTATTCATGACAACACATACAATTTTTTGTTTGCTTCTGGTTCTAATCTAGGAATTCTATATGGTTTGCCCAAAGTCCATAAGCCAAATTTCCCACTAAGACCTATTCTTTCGGCCCGTCAGCCGACAGTTCAGCGCAAGACAATTAAGCACCGACATTTCAGCGCCGGCAATTCAGCGCAAGGAGTGTTCAGCGCAAGACAATTCAGCGCAAGGACAGTTCAGCGCAAGACAATTCAGCGCGAAGAATGTTAAAATTCATATATAATATATATAAATTATAATTATATACTGCAAAAATTATATATATACATATACAGTCATATCTCGATTATATCAATCCTCGATTATATCAATTTTTTCGATTATATAAATTTTTTAGAAAAAAAATTTTGTTTGTGAATAAAATATGAAGAAAATTGTTCGATTATATCAATTTATCTCGATTATATCCATTTAAAAAAAAAACGTCCATACAAAGTTTTGTTCGATTATATCAATTTTTTATAATTTCATATTTTGACTATGAAATACACGAAAAAGTTTATACAAAGATTCAAATATCATAGATTTATTGGTAGATAGATTTTTTTATTAACAAATAAATAAATTTATTAAAAAATGTTATCCCATAAAAATGGCTAAAGAGAAAAAAATTGAAAAGAAGAGAAAAGAAAGAAAAGTAGGATCAACGGAATTTCACTGCCCCAAAGCGATCAACGGGATTTCACTGTCCCAGACAGTGAAATCCGGTTGATCCGATATTTCTAGCATAAAATTCGATTATATCAATTCCTCGGTTATATCAATTTTTTTCAAAAAACCATTTGTTGATATAATCGAGATATGACTGTATATATATATATATATATATATATATATATATATATATATATATATATATATATATATATATGGGAATGAACTCAGAATGGTTCCCTGAGTTTTTTATGATACACACAGACCGTGCATGGAACAAGGAACTCTTCTGGGATAATTAAATCCACTATAGTCCGAATAAGTAATGGTAAATGACAAATATATATATTATATATATATATAATATATATATATATATATATATATATATTATATATATATATATTGAAACAAAAGGTTGGTTGGTTTCTGCGTCCAAATGCCCCCTATCTTAAAGATAGTTTACGTGAAGGTCACACACACTATAGCTTACCAGTTTGACGCAGCCTTTACGACGTAAAGATTAAACTAAGAATAGTTCTCCCACGGTATCGCTATGGAGTGGATATTGTCAGAGAAAGGGCGAGAACAGATTTTGTTAAATGGACATTTCTATCGCTTAGATAGAAAGCTTGCTAGTGGAAAAGGGTCATGGCGCTGCACTGATGAAAAATGCAGAGGTCGCATCCACGTCGATGGGAATTTGGGGGATTCTATAACGGAACATAATCACGTGCCAAACCTGCAGTATCGACAATGAAGAAAACACTTTCTCATCTTCGCGAGAGAGCTGCCGCATCGAATGATGCCCCACGGCGAATTATACAGGAGACACAAATTCATTTGACAGATGAAGCAACTGTTATTCTTCCGAAGTATACTTCAGTGCAAAGAAGTGTTCAGCGTCACAGAAGACAACAGGGAGAGCCCATTCCAGCGCCGAATAGTGTGTGATATTTCAGTACCTGATCGTTTACGTGAAACATACTGCGGAGAAAATGTTTTAGCTTACGATTCCGGTGCTGACGATCGTAACAGATTCTTCATTTTTTGCACATCAAAAAATATTCAGTTTCTTAAAGAAAACAAACATTGGCTTGCAGACGGGACATTTAAAGTAGCTCCACACCTCTTCTATCAACTTCATGTTATACATATGACGTGTGAAGGCAGTGTTTTTCCATTGGTATACGTACTGTTACAAAATAAAACTCAGGGTTCCTATGAAAGGGTGTTAAGGGAAATTTTAAATTTAGACCCAGATATTAAACCAGAAACTATTATGTGTGAGTTTGAAAAGTCATTCCATAATGCAGTTGCAGCTGTTTTTGGCGAGACGCAATTAGTGGGATGTTTTTTTCACCTGAGCCAAAGTGTATGGAGAAAAATTCAAAGTCTGCATCTTACTCAACTTTATTTAGAGGATGAAAATATTCGTCGATTTTGCAAGATGCTAGTAGCTTTAGCCTTCGTGCCAGCAGATGATATTGTTCAAGTATTTGAATCCCTGCAAGATGCAATGCCGCCTGAACTGGAAGAACTAGCGAACTATTTTGGAGATACTTGGATTGGTCGTCCGTTCCGGCGTGGTAGAAGAGACCCTATTTTTAAACCAGCAGTGTGGAGTATTTTTGGTGTTGTTGAAGGAGATCTACCAAAGACAAACAATTCAGTGGAAGGGTGGCACCGAGGCATTCAGGTATCACTTGGTCATAACCATTCAACGGTTTATAAATTTATAGAATTTCTTAGATTAGAGCAGGATCATATGGAAAAGAAAGTCTTAAGGCTCAGAACTGGACACAAAGATGATGCTAAGAATTCGAAATATAAAAGAACATATTCCGCTATAAAGAAAATAGTTGCTGATTATGGAAGGCTGGATAAATTTGAATACCTAAGAGTTATAAGTTATCAAATTGACCTACAAAAGTAGTAAAATATATTCCCAATGTTTAACTTTATTTAAATGGGTATGCTTTCAATCTCAATAAATTTGTAGTAAATTTTATTTTAATTGTATATGCTTTTACACTCAATAAATTTGTAGGAAGTTTATACTTTACTTTCCCTAATATTTTAATAATATATATATTAAGTTTTATTTTAATTGTATATGCTTTTACACTCAATAAATTTGTAGGAAGTTCATACTTCACTTTCCCTAATATATATGAATTATATATATATATATATACAGTATATTAGGGTGTCCCAATTTCTTTTCTTAACACGACCTGACCACTCGTGTCATGCCCGGATGTGGGTTGGGCTAATGCATTGGCTGTGTGATTTTCAACTCGATCAGATGATAATTAGAGGTCCCGACGTTTGATGACTTTTTTTTGGATTTCAGAATTGATCATCATGGCGTTGACAAGATCAAACATCAAGTTGTGGCTTCTTGAGAGGTCTCCGATAGCAGAGCTGGCTAAATCTCGATTACCAAGTAATATGGACGTGTTGCTCCTTTTCTTCTACCATCACCGCGACCAAAAGAAGACAGATTCCAACAGTGTCAAGGCTGTAATATCGGCTGTATTAGAAATCTGGGCTAGAGCCAACTCGAATCTGGCAACAACCTCCGTTTATGCCTCGACTAAACTGAAAGCTTTGGTTCAGAGGTATCGAAATTTGCATAAAAACAAGAACAAGACTGGAATGACTTACAATATGCAGCGGGATGTATTCTTGGCTGATATGGAGGATATTTTGATGTCGCCCGCTCAGACGTTCTGGATCGGGGAGATATCCCTCTTGAAGACAAGGAATTCCTCATTTCCCAAAGGGCAGATCGACATACGAATTACATGGGAGGTGAAGATAGAAAATATAATGCAGCCACAATGAAAAGACAGGAAAGGGAAAGAGCTCTTGAGCGGGCACACCGGCGTCAAACGGAGGAGGCTCTAGCTGTAAGAGTCACAGAAGAGGCTACCGACAGCAGTTCTAGCACATCGTCAGCTGACAGTGGAAACGAAGCCGTCACTTGTGGACTTAAACCTTCGAAAGTTCCCAAACATGACAGACTAAAAGAAAGTCTGAGTGATCTTGACCTGGCAGCAACTTGGGATCGCGAGGGCCTTTCTGTTCGACAGGCAACATCAGCGTTTGCTGCGACAGCGAAATCCCTAGCTCTCGGTCCTGACAGTGTTCCTTCAGAGGGCACGGTTCACCGCTTCCGACAAAAGGCCCGTACAATGATAGGGACCAATGTTATTGGCCACCTCGAGCAGCTTCCACCTCGACTGCAGATCCACTGGGACACAAAGATACTCACTGACATCGAACAGGAGGGTAAGTCAGTCGATCGGATTGCTGTTGTGGTGACTGGGGATGGTGTGGAAGAGCTATTAGGAGCACCGAAAATAATAGACGGCACAGGACAGCAAATGGCAAGCGCAGTCCATCAAGCGCTCACCCTAGTCGGAATTGAGGACAAGATCATAGGCATAGTGTTTGACACGACGGCATCAAACACAGGGATAGTGCAAGGTGCGTGTGCGCGTTTGGAAGCGGCATTGGGAAGATCTCTTTTATGGTTTGCTTGCCGTCATCACGTTCACGAAGTGATTCTCAAGGATGTCTTCGTCGTGTGCCTAGGAACACCACCAAGTCCTCAAATACCACTTTTCAGGAGATTCAAGGAGGCCTGGCCATCAATGAACCACTGTCAGTTGGATGCATTTGACAAGGACGAGGTGGCTAAAGCCTTCATAAATGACAATGCTTGCCTTTCACAAATGCGACTTGAGGTAATAGACTATCTCCGCGATGCCCTAAGAAGTGGTAATCATCCTCGAGAAGATTATGAAGAACTTCTTCGACTGAGCCTCTTGTACCTCGGAGCCGACGTAGGACGTTACAACCTTCGGCCTCCATGGGCTTACCATCAGGCCAGATGGATGGCCAAAGCTATTTACTGCCTGAAAATAGCATTACTGCAGTCCCAGTTCTCCGAACTTCGTCTCCAAGAACTGCAAGGGGTTCGCCGTATGGCTCTCTTCGTGAGCCTTGTATACGTGCGTCACTGGCACGAGGCTCCCATCGCCATCAAATCTCCCAAAAATGAAGTTAGGCTGTGTAATCTTCTTGTAGGTTACCCTGACAAGGACGTTGGAAACACAGCTTACCGGGCTGTGCTCCGTCATCTGTGGTATATCTCGGAGGACTTAATCTGTCTTGCACTGTTTGATGACAGAGTTGACGACAATGAAAAGCGTAACATGACGGCTAACCTGAAAAAGCGCCCTGGGAAAGGACTCAAACGGGTCCAAGGCAAGGGACTGCAAGTGGATGGCCGTTTAAGTCCGTGGGTGACGAGTCGATCCACCACACTCTTCCAGTTTCTCCAAGTTGAGCCCACGTTCCTCACCAAAGACCCTGAAACATGGCCTACTGACGAAAACTACCGTCTGGCAAAGAGCCGAGCTGCAGAACTGATGGTGGTCAATGATGCAGCAGAGCGAGGCATCGCCCTCATTGAGAAATACACAAGCAAACCTCTATGCCGTGATGAAGAAGACCTCCAGTTCCTCCTTCGAACTGTCCACTCACACCGACGGAATGTGAGCCGGAAGAGAACAAAAACGGATCTCATGAAACACGTGTTTAGTTAAAATGCATAAATGTGATGCTTTGAAATTGTTGTTTGTGTGTTAAGATTAAAATACATGTTTATTTTGTATAATCATCTTTGTGATGGAACTTTTGAGAGAAGTATTTCAGTTAATTTGCCTTTCAGTTAAGAGGAGAAATAAAGTGTTCAAAGTTCGGGACCTTTAAATTTCCTTCGATCTCTCTGAAATTTTACAGGAAGACTTCTAATGGGAAACATCAAAAGAGCGCAACACGAGCGGATTTGTATCCCGAAAAAACATTTGGCCCCCTATGAGTTTGGGACACCCTAATATATAAGCACACCGGACAAAAATTAGTCACCCTAATAGCACCGATAGTAGGAAGTTCAAGGTCACACAGAGGGCGCTGATGTAGCATTGGTAAGTGACAAGTAGCGGTGACGTAGCACACAGGATCAGATCTGTTTCGTGAGGTGGTGAAGAACAAAGTTTTGTGTTGGATATAGTCTGAAAAATGGGTCGTGAGGCAGACGTTACTCAGTGGCAAAAAGGAGCCATCGTGTTTGGCAGAGCCCACGGACACAAAATGTCTGAAGTAGCCCAATTTGTTGGTGTGTCAACGCGTACTGTCCAGCGAGTTTACAAAGAGTGGTGTAGTTCGCAATCAACTGACAATCGACGGCGTAACTGTGGCCGGAAAACAATTCTCGACAATAGGGGCCGCCGCCATGTTTCTCGTCTAGTAACTGCAAATCGTTTTCAAACCAGAGAACAATTGCTCCAAGAAACCAATGAGGTTCTCCAGCGACCAATTTCCGAACGGACATTGCGACGAGAACTGCATGCGATGGACATCTGGAGCAGGGTACCACGGAAGAGGCCGCTGTTAACAGCAAGTCACAAATTGGCACGTTATAAATGGGCTCAGAGGCACAAAAACTGGACTGCGGCAGATTGGAAACGTGTAATTTGGTCCGATGAGTCCCGTTTTTGTTTGTTCTCCAATGATGGGAGGCGACAAGTACATCGCAGGTCCAATGAAGCCTTTAATCCTGAATGCGTCGAAGGTGTTGTTCAGGCTGGAAACAGAAAGTGAAGCGCAGGAATAGACACCCACGGACTCTGGCGGAACTTCGGGACCGGCTGATGAACGAGTGGCAGCAAATCGATGTTCAGTACATGCACAACCTCGTAGTCTCTGCCTCGCCGGATTCGTGCGGTTATCAAGGCCAGAGTCGCCGTCACACGTTATTAGGTACATTCTGAGAGGGGTGACTAATTTTTTGTCCGGTGTGCTTATATATATATATATATATATATATATATACAGTACTGGCCAAATTATTAGGAATTTTTTTAAAATTTCATTTTTTGGTATAAAATGTTAAATTAAACCAATTTTAAACGTTGAAAAGTTATTTATTTCTACACAAGAATACATGGTCATTATTTAGCAATAGTTTAGTACTTAGTTTGACCCACCTTAGCTGCCATAATGGCTGCGACACGCTTCGGCATGCCATGAATCAATTTTTTGCATAATTCTTTAGTCGAACGAAACGTGTTTGTTCGTCAGTTGTCGTTTGGTTGTCGTGCGATGCGGGTGTGTTTCTCTTTCTTTTACGTGTCATTGTAACTACCGTTTAATTTAAATAGTGTATTTACCCAATTTCGGCAATTATTTGTTACAGTTTTTAAGTGAATTTGAAAATGGGGCGAAAGAATGACTTGAGTCCACGGAAAATTGGGCAAATACAGGTTTTATTAACTTCTTCTACATTTAAACAAAAGGAAATCGCTGCCAAACTCCATGTTTCACCACAGTCAGTACTTCGTATTAAGAAAAAAATGGTATTTGGAGAAAATGTAGGCCCCAAAAGGGTTGGAAGATGCGGCAGAAAAAGGGTAACGACTCCAAGAACTGATAGACAGATTGCAATTTTGTCTCTTAGAAATAGAAGAGCTACTTGCAAAAACATTTCCAGTAGTCTAGCGGCTGATGGCATCAATATTAGTCGTAGAACAGTCAACAGGAGGCTTCTAACTGCCGGCTTCAAAGCCTACCGCCCAAGGAAGAAGCCCAGGCTCACTGAGGCTATGAAGAAGGCACGTTTTGCATGGGCAAAGGAACACATTAACTGGACTAGTGAGGATTGGGAACAGGTAAGAATAATATTTAACATTAAATAGAATGTTAATACAGTAAATACAGTATGCATAGAAGTGTATTTACAGTACGTGATAAAACTGCAGTAAAAATATCTAGTCGTTTGAGCATTGTTGAGGGGAATATGAGCCAAGTCAAGTATATAGAAGTACTAAGAAGACGTCTACTGCCTCAAATAAGGGAATGGTATGGTAATAGACGTTGGATTTTTCAACAAGACTCAGCTCCATGCCACACGGCAAAGTCGGTTAAAAAATGGTGTCATGAAAATAGT
The DNA here is from genome assembly GCA_023014485.1 of Bathynomus jamesi. NCBI lineage: Eukaryota > Metazoa > Arthropoda > Malacostraca > Isopoda > Cirolanidae > Bathynomus > Bathynomus jamesi. The sequence continues at coordinate 36,506 of JAJOZX010009818.1, forward strand.
GTTCGGTTGCTCCCATGGGCTGGAAATTCTCCAGACATGAACCCAATCGAAAGTTTATGGTGTATTTTAAAGGACGTAATCCATGAAACGCCGATAACAACAAAACACCAACTCATAGAGCGACTTATTCAAGTCTGGTTTCATTCTACACGTATTAAGGAATTATGCAAAAAATTGATTCATGGCATGCCGAAGCGTGTCGCAGCCCTTAAGGCAGCTAAGGGGGTCAAACTAAGTACTAAACTATTGCTAAATAATGACCATGTATTCTTGTGTAGAAATAAATAACTTTTCAACGTTTAAAATTGGTTTAATTTAACATTTTATACCAAAAAATGAAATTTTTTAAAAATTCCTAATAATTTGGCCAGTACTGTATATATATATATATATATATATATGAATTATATAATTATAATTTATATATATCGGGTGGCCACAAAAAAACTTTACTTAATTGAAAGTTTAATAACTGCAACAATTCAAAACTCATGCGATTGAGATTTTGCACACATTAACAGATGTATATAATCTATAATTGCTGGAATTTTCAAATATGTAGGTTCTATAGTTTTGTTACAGTGAACAATTTAAAAGCATATGTCTAAAAATAGCATGCCTGGTGTGCATCTGACACGTACGTGCGCTAGCGTAGGCTAAACCTAATGTAGCATAGTATGACACGCGCGCTGGCGTAGGCTAAACCTAATGTGAATTTGCTCTCTTTTATTTTTCCGCTAAAACCCCGCCAGCATGACGTTAAGTAAAAGTGATAAAGCCATCATAGAAGCATGTGTCAAGGAAAAAGGTTGGAATGGAAATAGGATTGTCCGAGAATTCCCCGCAAAGAACTGGACTCGTCAAAGTGTTTATAACTTAATAAGAAAGATAAAGGATACTGGATCAACAGCTAGAAAACCCGGAAGCGGCAGGCCCAAAAGTGTTTCAACAGAAGAAAATAAGGCTGCCGTGAAGGAACTGATTCAATCCCAGGAGAATACACCAGGAAATCATCGCTCCCAGAGACAGATTGCGTACGACCTTGGGATTTCTCGCTCCTCTGTACAAGGGATTGTAAAACGTTTGAAATTGAAGGCCTACAAGAGAATTCGAGTTTCTCGGCGTGATCAGAATGTAAGACAGCGTAGAAAGACCCGCTGTAAATCCCTATATGAACGCTACTCAGCTGAAGACGTGCAAAAAGTTGTGTTTACAGACGAAAAGGATTTCACGTTGGAGGTGGCCAAAAACAGGCAAAATGACAGGGTTTATGGTTCAAGGAAAAAGGACATTCCTCCCTCCAGGCTTTATCATGAAACCTCACGATTCAGCAGAAAAGTAATGGTGTCGGCGGGAATTTCATGGAAGGGGAAAACACGAATTCATTTTATTGCCACAAACGAAACTAAAGTTAACTCTGAGCGCTACATCAACCTGTTAGATAATGGGTTACTTCCTGATTGTCGTCAGCTGTATCCTGATGAGGCCTACATTTTCCAGCAAGATGGGGCACCCGCCCATACAAGCCGAGCGACCCAAAATCATCTAGAGCAAGAGACCCCTAATTTCATCAAAAAGGATGAATGGCCGCCTCAGTCTCCCGACTGTAATCCGATGGACTATTCAGTATGGGATTCCCTCACGGTGAAGGTTTACGGCAGCCAGAAAGACAAATTCACCGAAGATGAACTTAAGGAGAAAATCAGTAGATCATGGGAGGATATCACCTTAGATGAGGTTCGAAAGTGCATCTCCTCGTGGAAGAAGCGATTGAGGGCAGTTTACCAACAGGGAGGTGGTCACATTGACCATTTGTTTAAGTAAATTTTGTTAAGTTCAAATTCATTTTCTTCGGCATGCTATTTTTAGACATATGCTTTTAAATTGTTCACTGTAACGAAACTATAGAACCTACATATTTAAAAATTCCAGCAATTATAGATTATAACCATCTGTTAATGTGTGCCAAAGCTCAATCGCATAACTTTTGAATTGTTGGAGTTATTAAACTTTGAATTAAGTAAAGTTTTTTTGTGGCCACCCGATATATTATATATGAATTATAACATTCTTCGCGCTGAATTGTCTTGCGCTGAATTGTCTTGCGCTGAATTGTCTTGCGCTGAACTGTCCTTGCGCTGAATTGTCGGCGCTGAAATGTCTGCGCTGAACTGTCGGCCAACCCTTTCGGCCTGTGGTACATTCAATTATAACAGCCAAATTCTTTGTTCCCTTGATTTCAAAACTTACCTATAATGATTATTCCATTAACAACTCGTTTGATTTTGCTAAAGATATAAATGAGATCAATCGTGCCGATTCTCTTACAATGGCCAGTTTTGATGTCTCGTCATTATTTACTAATGTCCCGTTAAAAGAAACATTAGATATCATACTAAACAAGTTATTCACTACTGGTAATACTCTTATTAATGGCCTCACTCAGACTAAATTTAAAAACCTCCTCGAAATAGCGTGTTGTGATAATCTTTTCTTATTTAATAGCAACCTTTACAGCCAAATTGATGGGGTAGCTAGTAAATGCATTTCTTTACAATTACGAAGAAATTTGGTTGAAAAGTTGTCCTAATAGTTTTAAACTTGTATATTATAGAACAGGGCTTCTCAAACTTTTTTCACTTGCGACCCCTTTGGATCAGACAAATGTTTTCGCGACCCTTCACTCAATGTCATAAAAGCAATAGGTACTAACACTGTACGGTATATTTATGAAAAAAATAATATTTTCAAATGTTTCTGCGACCCCCAATAATATTTACGCGACCCCCTGAGGGGTTGCGACCCCTAGTTTGAGAAGCGTGGTTATAGAAGATACGTGGATGACACTTTTTTAATATTTAAACATCCTTCACACATAAAACTTTTTCTTCATTACTTTAATAAACAACATAGTAATATTAAGTACACATGTGAAAACGAAACAAATAATAGTTTACCTTTCCTGGATGTTCTAGTTAAACGGGTTAATAACAAGTTCCAGACCTCATTATTTAGAAAACAAACTTTTACTGGTTTGGGAACCAATTATTTAAGTTGTATGTTTTATAAATATAAGATTAGTGCTATAGTAACATTATTAACAAGAAGTTATCGGATTTGCTCAGATTACTTTTCATTAAACGAAGAATTTAAATTTTTAAGACAGTACTTTATTAATAATTACTACCCTTCTAATATTTTTGACAACCAATTAAAGAAATTTTTAAATAACACTTTTAATACTAAACTCCCGATAACTACAGTACACAAAAAAAAACAGATATATTAAATTACCTTTTTATGGTTATTTATCATTGCGTATTCGAGGTGAAGTGTCCAAACTGCTCAAGTCTAGTTATCCCCAAATAAATTTTAGATTCGCCCTCGCCAACCCATTTAAATTATCAAATTTGTTAAGGTTCAAAGACAAATTCCCCAAAACTGTATGCTCTAATGTTGTTTACAAATACACGTGCGACAGCTATAAGGCTGCGTATATTGGCAGTACTCAACTCCAACTGGAGGTACGCCTTTCTCAATATTTGGGCTTATCAGTCCGTACTAACCGTCCCCTCAGTAGCCCACCACAATCCGCAATTAGAAACCATAGTAATGAAAACAACCATCCCCTTCACAAAACTCGGTTCGAAATTCTAACCAGATCCAATAACCCTACAGAACTCCGAATTTTAGAATCTTTGTACATCTATAGAAACAAACCTTCCATTAACAATAATAGCTCATCTTACAAATTACAGCTCTTTTAATTAACCAACCGATTTTCATAGACATATCATACCTTCTAATTTACTGACCACACAGTTTTCTCTCAGTTTCTGCCAAGTATGGAGGTTGATGTAAACATTGTGTATTTACCAGTTGAGGTAATTTTAATTTAATTTTAATGATTTTAATTTTTTGTAGTGATGTAATTTTAATGATTTTAATTGTGTATTGATGTAATTTTCATTATTCTCATTTTTGTTTAAAGGTTTTAAGACTTATAATTCACTAATGATGACAAAAGATTTGTCGAAACGTCTGAAGTATAAAAAATAAACGGAAATGTTTGCTGTTGTGTTGGTCCTTCTTTTCATTTGTAAGCTCAGTTTCCCTAAGGAGAAGTCAATAGTTTTGATATATATATAGGGTGTCCCAAAAAAACTATATACTCTTTATAGCATCATATATTTTATAATTTAAAAAAAAATCAAACAATATATTGTTATAACAATTGCCAATGAAAGGTAAATTAGTAATCTAAGTGATCAAAATGTTATAGCGAGTTGTTTGCATATAAAATTTAATTAACTACGCCAAGTGCTCAAAATGTTCTCCGGCGGCATGAATGCACTTTTCAATGCGTCGACTAAGCCTGGCCTTGTTTTATCAAAAGCCTTGTAATCAACACAACTGCAGGTACTGGTCACTTGATAATCCACACGTTTATGTGGATAAACATGTTAATTTACCAGGATTAACAGCATGGTGTGGTTTATCATCCAGGGGTTTGGTTGGACCATTTTTCTTTAATGGGACAGTTACCGGTGCCGCATATCTCGACATGCTGCGGACAGAAATTATACCTGCAGTTCGGAAGTTGTTTGGAAACGACGACTTTTACTTTCAACAAGATGAAGCCCCCCCTCATTATCATTGTGATGTCAGAAGGTACCTCGATGAAACGTTGCCTAACCGTTGGATAGGACGAAGGAAACGTTGAGTATCCTCCACGTTCACCGGACTTGACTCAACTTAATTTTTACTTGTGGGGCTACCTGAAGGATGCAGTTTATGGTACAAGACCTGCAAAACTCGAACACCTTAAGGATGCAATTAGGGAAAAGTACGGGACCATCACAGCATCCACATTAGTCCATGTTTGCGAATCAGTTAGTCGACGCATTCAAAAGTGCATTCATGCCGCCGGAGAACATTTTGAGCACTTGGCGTAGTTAATTAAATTTGATATGCAAACAACTCGCTATAACATTTTGATCACTTAGATTACTAATTTACCTTTCATTGGCAATTGCTATAACAATATATTGTTTTTTTTTTTAAATTATAAAATATATGATGCTATAAAGAGTATATAGTTTATTTGGGGACACCCTGTATATATATTTATATACATATATATACACTAGCGGAGAACCCGCCCTTCGTGCGGGTGGGAAAAATATCCCAGCCGACGGTGGAATATTTTTTGTAGTTCAAAGACTGTTATTAGTTAGGTTAATTGAATGCCCGGTTAGGTTAATTGTACGCCCTGGACGATTGGTTAGGTTAAGTCGTGATAGTTTCGTTAAAGCAAACGAAAATATCACGACTTAACCTAACCAATTGTCAAGGGCGTACAGTTGACCCACACACACACACACACACACACACACACGGGCGTCCTTTTATTATTATAGCTAGACTTTTTAAAATTATAATTAAAAGTAGAATTCATTACGCCTTTTCTAATGCATTAAAATACAAATATCGCCCATATTAAAATACAAATATCGCCCATATATATATATATATCAAGAATCTTCTTCTCTTTTCGAGCGTGACCGACTGACAGACATTCCTTGGTGTTTATATTAATAATATATATACATATACATATATATATATATATATATATATATATATATATACACATAAATTTAGTGGTGGACCGGATGTCAGTTTTTCAACACTTGCGGATGCGGATCTTTAATTTCAATATCTGCGGATGCGGATATTTAGTTAATCTATCAATATAATATAGAATTATGACTATATGACAATTTTTCAATTTTCGTGATATTACTATTATGGCAGGCAATGCATAAGAATTAAAATTAATATTAATATTTTCATTATGATAAAAATAATAACTTTCTCAAGAGTTTCAGCCACAGAAAATTCAATGAAACAAGTTTCATTAAATTTTCTGTTACCAGGTATTTATATTTTGAGGTTTATATATTTGTTTGTTCATAAAATTAATACTTTACATGAAATGTGCTTTATTATCAAAAGAAAAGTGTAGACTCCGCAGAAACTATTTCAATCGTGATTGGTTCACCCCCGGGACTCTCCCGGGTCAAAATTTCCCAATCGCGGCTGTAAGTTGAATTTACCTCTGAGCGGTTCAAAGATATCTTCACATTGTAATATCTTACTATATGTATACTCTGTATATGTTTTTATTAAAAAAGATTCAGTATGAACTAATGAATTATTATTTCTCCTTTAAGGTCTAATGAAGATTTGACACGTGTTATACAATCTTTTCGTTTTGAAGAACCCCGTGTCATGGACCTGAATACGGAGGATTTACCGAGCAGTCAGGCCAACGAATGTCACATCATAAACGAAATAATGTAGATGTTTTTTTTGTTTCGATCTTTTATGGGGAAAGAAGACACAATGTATTTTCATCAATTTATTAAATGAAAGAAATCATGTTTTTAGTACAATAACCATCTTAAACTACAGAATATACAAACTAACATTATTGGTTACAAATATATACACGAACAAAACATCATACAATAAACGAGTACGCATAATCGGAAAACGGCATTTTATCTGTCTGCATACCATTTCATCGTTTCGTTGAGTGTGACCCGGGTCGAATAATTTTAAAAAATTTATAAAGTCTCTACCGCGTGACATATGCATGAGAAATGAGATGCAGTACATTCCAGACGTATTACTAAAATAACCTTGCAATCGGCATGGGTTCCATACAACTTCGGGGATATGTAACTGATCGAGAAATTTTACAATAACAGAGTCACTCCAGAGTTGAGTCCCCAGTGAATCAAAATAGTACAGGCGGTCCCTATTTTTAAAATAGATTGCAAGCCAATGAATCCCTTCATTACCGATGACATCTGTGTTCACAATAAGACTACCGCAATCTCGCTTAGCTGGCAAATTCAATGTTTCATTCTTCGCAAACACACCGATAAATTTGGAGCGTGTGAGTCGTTCACTATTCATTACTCTGAAGTATATTCGCATCCATTTTAAAAGTGTGATAACGCCCCTAAATCTGTCTACTTCTATTAGGGCTTGCGAATCGAGGTATACTAGTACACTAATAGGCGCGTCTATAGGCTTGGTGAATTCCAACCTCATTGAGATGTTTCCGCTCTGTTGTGGGCTTAAATGTGTATTTACGCTAGCAGATAAGTCAGGTGTGATGTCAAACGGATAAAGGTTAAATTGATCATTGAATTTTTTCTGCGTTACCCCATTCCCGAGTTCATCACAATCACCTGCAATATGCGCCAGATTACTATATGCTCTCGGGAAAAGAGGTAACACAGTATCTGAGGAATAGTCCATATTCAATGTTCCTCCAAACGCAATGCCATTAACGTATAGAGTTATATTTTTAAGTCCGAAATTCTCGAATTTAAAGGCACTCTTTTTATATTTTCCATTCACCGAAGCATGGTTCTGCATTCCAATTAATATCCTTTTAGGAAGATTTCCCAGGGCGATGTTTTCTATCTGTTTCGATGCCAATCCTGCTGGCACCGTGTATAGTTTGATTTGTACTCTGTTAATAGTGTATTTTACTCTGGCGTTTAGTAAATTTTTCTCAATTTCTAGTTGTTTTGGTGAACTTAATTTCACTCGTCGTACGCGGAGGTATGTCTCCATAATGTGAACCACAACGGGTTTTGCTCCCTCTTCTTGATCAGCATCCAGATTTAAGCAGATCTCAGGACTCGTGCGGGTGAGCTTTATTTTCATATCCACCCCATTCACAAGCAACTTCTCCTGGAATGTGAAATCTGTATGCAAACGTCCAAAACACTTGTATATCTTTGTAGAATTTTTAAATTTGTCCTTTATACAACTTTCGTCTTTAGTTTGATAATATCCCTCGGCACTTAAAAAGGTAGCCTTCGCTTCTTCGGAAAAGTTGAGGACATTTTCCAGATAGGCTCGTAGGTGATAGTACCCCGTGCCTGCCGATATGATGACCTGCTCTAAATATCCGTCACACTGGTTGAATATAGAGTGCAGAAAGCTTGTTTCAGGGTATACAGCATATTTGTCATTCCAGAATGGGCTATAAGTAGTTTAGCGTACATGTGCACACAGCTTGGATCAAAAACGTAAGAGCCTGAGCTGGGTATCACGAATTCTATAGGAGCACTCGGGAAAGTAATTGTGTTTAAAGGGTTAATTGTAATAAAGTCACTGTGTTTAATAGAAACTTGAGTTGGGGGCATCTCAAAGAGGGATAGCTCCGATTTACAGCATTGTGAAATAAACGGAGGATGAAGCGTGCCATGACGAGCTAGAAATAGTGCTTCCTCTCTCGACAATTAGTAAACAAACTATGATTCATGATATCAATGTCCTTAGCTTATATCAGTCAAAAAAATGGTCAACCACAGGTTTTATTCGCTTAGAACACTTCTTTTTTGATATCCTTTTACGTTTAATGCTACGTGGTGGTAATCCCTTCTTCCGGCCAGTCCTCTTCTTTCCACCACCACGCATTTTTCTCTTTGCATCTTTGACGATTTCGTCACGTGTACGTTTTAACTGTTTTTTTAGAGCTTCTTTAGATTTAGCCCCAGCCAATATGTCTTCTGCAGTGTTAAGACCTGATTGCAGCGCTTTCCTTCCGAGGTATCTGACGCCCCTCTTCAGCAAAGGAACAGCCGTACGTAGTATGGTTGAAAAAATGGACCCAAGTACACTACTACGCAGGTATCTCACCCCTCGATAGACGGTGAAAAGCTTTCTGTCCATTTATATCTCAGCGCGTCGGAAGTGCAGCTTCACTGTTAAGCTCCCGTTACCGAATGGGAAATTTTTACCCTCAGTCGTTTTTATATACATTCAGATATTGGTTATTAGATTAGTTGCGACGTTCACGTAATGGGGTCTGTCATATGTAATACTCAAACTCCTTCCTCTATGGTTGGGGATGTGAGCAATGCGCAGCAGGCGTGCCTGGGTATCCCCAACAAACTGGTGCTCCACTATATTGCTGTAAATATAGCACATGTCTGGGGGTTTATAGCCGTCAGCAATTTTCTCCAATTTCAACTGATACATTAGGTTGGACAAGTCGTGTTGTGCCTCGTGAAATGTGTCTCTTTGGAAGGCTGAGCGATATCTCCATCGGTTATAATTTTGAGCACTCTTTGGTCTTTAATATTTAGGTTAGCCTACGATTTTAGGATTAGAGTATGTGCAGGGTTTCCTTTGTTTACGATTTCGTATATTAAATCAGTAGTAAGATTTGAGTTTTTTAAACTTAGGTTGAAGTCTCTCGGAACATCCTCAGCCGAATCATAACGGCCCGGCCCTAGTGTTACTTCTGTACTGTAATTCTGTGCATAACCAGTCTGGATGGTATGCAACGGTTTCTTTATAATTAATACTTAAAAAAGGGTGTCCAGCTGAATTTCACATATCCACACCTCATACGAATCACGACCCAATTCAATTGGTCCGTGGAGCTCTGTTACAAAGTTGGCTAGTGTGTTGTTAGGGTATACAGACAGGGACGAGGAGGACGGGAGTGTGACGTAGAAATGGTTAGGAGCCATGTTGCATACTATTTAAGCTTCATTATTGCATCAGCTTTTATATAGGTGTTGAAGCTTTCTGGGTATCCTAGACATTTCACCAGGTACATTTTTCTCTTTCCTGAACCTTTGCTTCCTAAAATTTCCTCAATTTTAAACACATTTTTCCTAAATTAAATGCACTTTCTGCAACTCCTCGCGGTAAAAGCCTCCTGAGATTTCTTCCCCATTCAAATCTTCAACGTAATACATCATTATCTCACCTTTAGGTCTCATAGCCCTAACTTTAAAAATCTCACGTGTCCATCCTTGCTCAAATCCCTTCGCGAATTTATTTCCCGAACGCGACAGCCTTACATAATAATTGATTTTGAAACGCGCAGAGTGTGGTGGTGATGTTCCCTCTTCTCACCTCTGGGCGCGTACCTCTTTCTAAAACCTCGTTAGGTCTTGCCCCAATCGTGCGATGGTGTGAGCGGTTGTAGGATGAGACCAATGATTCCAGAATGTCTAGAAATCTGTATCTTTTTATGTGTAAAATAGCGGTGCATGCGTTCCTTTATGGTACGTTGAACTCTTTCAGCTAAAGAAGCCTTATGTATAGAATTGGTTGTGTAATAGCTGATGTTAAACTCTGTCAACATGTTCTGAAAAGCACGGCCTATAAATGCCGTCCTTGCAAAATACCAAGGGACCATCTTCTTCGAAAAAAGGCACGAAGTCTTTCTCACGATTTCTGTACCAAGCGAAGTATGTGTTGGATGCCAATAAATTGTTCTCCTGCAATCTAGACCCCAAAAGTTCTGCAGAGTCCTTAGGCAGATTCAAATCCCTGACTAAGTCATTTAGTTCGGCTTGGGTTAATGGTTTAGGAGGATCTCGGTCAGCTGTTGGCTGTTCATAAACATCATCATTGTCTGGATTTGGAGCTGAATCAAAATCTGAATTGTATTGATCCAGACTCTCGGGTCGGGGCGGGGAATAGGAACTTCTGGACCATGGGGTACCGGCCTTATTGCAGATGGAAGACTTGGGTATTGAAGGCTCTCTTTATTCTTTGTATTATAACCTTTAACATTGCAAGAACAGAAGTAGCAGTCGTCGGTATGGTTTCTAGGCTCGCGCCATACCATAGGGATCCCAAATGGCAAACTTTTCTTTTTACCTTTGCTCCAATTCCTTAGTGCCGCAACACACGTAAGACAAACCTTGTGTGGAGCCCAACTTTTGTCTTGATCTCCTAATTTAATTCCAAAATAAGCATGATAAGCTCTCTTAATGAAGGTCGTTACATTTGTCCTTTGTTTTACAACAACATACCGACCACAAATATAACAAAATGTGTCTGGACTATGAGTACATCCTCTAGAAGCCATTATTAAAATTTTAAAGACGTAATGTTAGAATTATCTATCTGAAAAATATGAAAAACGAAATTAATTAAAGATAAAAAAGGTAAAAAATTACAAAACGCCCCAAAATTGTTTTGCTAATAACTTTAAAACTGTGGGTGATAGAAAAAAACTGGTAGCATGTTTTAATTCAGCGCAGCGAACTGCTTCAGAATCACAACTCAAAATAAAGAAATCGATTTTCATGCAGACCGGTGTAATTAATAAAGTTTACGTATTTAAATAAAGTTTTAAAAGTTTTAAAGTTTTTTGTAATGTTTTACGTTTTACGTGCAATCTTCAGAGGACTTGCGGAACATCTAAAACTTGATTAATTTAGTTTTTTTAATCATTGTTGAGCATTTATAGTGCATCTACAAATTTCTTGGACATAGGCATTTGGAAATTCACAAATTTATTTTTTCGACCCTGCCGAATTAAATCCTAGAATAATAGTCATTATATTTAACTATAAATATATAACATAGTTATTAATTCTCTTGAAATTATAGAACAACAGATATAGACCAGCAGCCCAGACGGTTTATTCTGAGTTCCGAACATAAAAGGTTTGATTGCCTCGATAGAAGGTACCTCTTTAGCTCCGGCTTTCTCCTGACAGAAGCCCCCATATGGGATGAAAATTAGCTTTTAATCTGAGTTAAGAACATATGGCTGAAATTGTTCTAAATTTTTCTAAATCCTTCCTTGGGGTCCCTGAACACAGAATGACCAATGACCAATGTGACCACACAGCGAGGCATGGCTCCCTCAGAGCTTCGAGAGCTCGTTGGCCTCTAGTCAGGAAAACATCTGGCGAAACAAATTCAGCTGTCGAGAATAAAGAAGGACAATAGTGATATCAATACTCTCATAGAGACAATGAGAAATACCTGCAATCCTTCCTCGATCGCCTCCAGTCCAGAAGAACTCATGAACGTGTCTTCGGGGAAGGCGGCGAAGGATGTTACTAGGAAGTTTCTCCTAGGAACCCTGAACAAGGGAAAGCAAATGAGAGAGACGTTTGACGCCAAATGCTCGGACGATTCACGGTTCCTTAAACCCGTACCACGAACGAAGATGAACTTCGCAGCGGAAAATGTCAAGCCTTCACGGATGATTGAGGGTCTAAATGCGGCAGAGGGGAGTGCGGGATGTCTTTAACAGAATTTTCACCCTCGCAGCGAGAACAAGCAAGAACCTGAACCTCCGTCACTTGCTAACTTACCCGATTATGACTGTACCACTTGCGCTGGCAGACACTGATGGCACAGCCTTGAAAATTGACAAAGCCGCATTAACAAGGCGCTGGAGTGTCATCAAACTGAAGCCCTCAAGAGCACTGACCTTCCAAATATCGAAGCGACGGTGGTGGACCATGGAATCATCGTACATGAGACCGTCCTACAGCATACGAAAGCCTTATACTGGACGATGGCACGAGATTTCTTGGTTAAGGCCTGCTCTTTCCGTGGGGAGGAAGATCAAGCCCAGCGTCAAAGTGGAGTTCAGCTTCTAAAAAATTGTGAGTTCAAGGAAGAGTTTGCCCGTTTTATGATGAGCGAATGCATTAAACCCCGTTATGGGTCTATGATCGGGAGGAAAACAGTGTACATTTTACACGGGGGGAAATGCATGAAACTCACGAATAATGAAGATGCTATCCTTGAAATGACAGAACCTGATCATTTACAAGCAGCCCAGCACGAAGAAGCAGACACTCTTGTTGTCTTCCACGTGTCCCAAATTCCAACAGGGAATATAATTGTCAGATCTTCGGACACAGATGTACTTGTGATCCTTCTCGGTTTGTTTGGACGATCTGAATTGGGAGGAAAGTTGATCCTGGATTATGGATCCAGGAATCATCGTCGGGTCATAGACGTGTCTCAGTTGGCTGAAGGGCTGGAAAAAGAATAGCATGGTCTAACGGATGCACTGTTGGGTTTTCACGCATTAACTTGGTGCGACTTCACTTCCGCCTTCTTCCGGAAAGGGAGATGAAGCCCTTCGGGCGGTTCGAGGACTGCAGTGTCATCAAATATCTTCGGACTTTAGCCTCAGACGAGCTGGACATTGAGGGAGTCACGGGATTCATTTGTTCTATGTATGGACATTCAGGCAACAACATCACTGAATGCCGGTACAAAGCTTTCCTGAAAGTGAGCGGCGGTGGAGGGAAGGCAACGACCATGGACAATTTGAAAAATATTAACTGTGCTTCCCTTCCTCTTTGTGAGAAGACCACTTTACTCCACATCAAACGTGCAAACTACGTCGCCAGGATGTGGAAGAGGGCGGACAGATCCAATCCAACTGGTGACTGGAATCCATGTGATTATGGCTGGATAGCAACCGCCAGTAGACTACAACCAGAGCGGTTTCCTGGCGGCCCAGTTCCAGAGTTTCTCTCCGCATTGAATTGTGCCACGGATCAGGCAACTCCCTCGGATTCCACTTTGGATCAAGATGAGCATCTGTCGGAGGAGGCCTGGAGTGAAGGCAGTAACACTGACGATTAGAAGCCTAGTAAGGTCCCAGTGGAAGCCATCAAGCCAAGAAAAATTGCGGGATATAACGGAAAAGTACCGGATCTTGTATCGGCATGAGAAACCTTCTACAGCAAAAGGCTTTTTCTCGTCATTCGGTCCGCACTTAAATTGTATTAAAACTGTATGCTTAAAGGGGAAACTTTTACGAAAGTCACTATATATATATATATATATATATATATATATATATATATATATATATACAGGGCTATTGAAAATGATTCATCCGATTTCAACTGAGAATACTTCCGTACCTATCAACCGTGCATCAACTGGGCATACACCACATGAAAGAGGAAATCTTCGAGTTTTACAAGATCACCGCGAGAGGGCTCCAAAGTCACCGCGCCGTGCCTAGCCTAGCAACAAACAGTCAGTGTGAAAATGGCGTCCGCACAGCAGAAGGCGTTTTGTGTGTTGCAGTTTTCGAGCTGTAAATCGGTAGTCACAGTGCAGCGTGAGTTTCGTCGACGTTACAGAACAGATCCACCGGGTGCTCAGAGCATCCGTCGGTGGTATCGGCAGTTTCCAACGTAGCCCGAGGAAATCAACAAACCGCGCCAGTCGAGAATTGGGACTTCCTCAGACGACTGTTTGGCGTGTTTTGAGACGGCGCTTGCATATGAAGCCATACAGGTTGCAACTGCTGCAGGCTCTACGGCCGGGGGACAAGTTAAAACGACAGAACTTTTGCGATCTTATGCAGGAGGCTATGGAGGATGACGAATTTGCTCCCCGCCTGGTGTTCAGTGACGAAGCAACTTTTCATTTAAGTGGCAAGGTGAACCGTCACAACCTTCGCATATGGGGCACGCAACACCCACATGCAACAATCGAGCACGAGCGCGACTCACCTAAAGTTAACACCTTCTGTGCCATTTCCCGGGCAAAGGTTTACGGCCCCTTCTTTTTCATGGAAAACACAGTGACTGGTCACTCCTATCTGGATATGCTGCAGAACTGGTTATTTCCCCAATTGAACGAAGATTCCGGCGACTACATTTTCCAACAAGATGGGGCGCCGCCTCATTGGCATTTGGATGTTCGCCGTTTGCTCAACGAAGTGCTCACTCGCCGTTGGATTGGTCGCAGTGGGCCCCATGACTTGTGCTCCACAGCTGGCCCCATAGGTCGCCGGATCTTACACCGTGCGACTTCTTCCTTTGGGGGTACGTTAAGGATACTGTGTACGTGCCACCGTTGCCCACATCTTTGGATGAGCTCCGAACTCGCATTGTTACTGCCGTAGGGTCAGTGACAACGGACATGCTGGAGCGAGTATGGGAGGAATTCGACTATCGTGTCGACGTTGCTCGTGTAACTAGGGGAAGTCACATTGAGCATTTATGAGGTGAGAGACAAAATTTGAACAGTTTTTCTTTTGGTTGATGTATCACAAATCACTCTGTATTTGTAACATTAAAAAATATTCTCATTTGAAATCAGGTGAATCATTTTGAATAGCTCTGTATATATATATATATATATATATATATATATGGGTCAATAAATGCCGGACACCGTTTTCAAGGTAATTACTTTATAAGTTTCACTATTTTTTATACGATTAAGATTATAGAATCATAACATTGACAACCTAATAGACTTTAATCCAGTCGATTATTTTGTTTGGTAAGAACTTCAGCAAATGGTTTTCACCCAAACAAAATTTCAGAGAAGGGCAAGACTCAACAGACAATGTTAGCATATTAGGACGAGCTGAATCAACATTCCATTTCAAGGGTGCCAAAGGAGGAACCCATAGAATACAAAGAATTATAAGCTTCTCAGATACGGAGATTATTTTTTAATTTCTTAAGGTTCTTTTATTTTTATCTTCAGTACGAAATGTGAATTTAAAGTTTGAAAGAGTTACTTGTTTAAATTTTACTATTGTCATTTAAATACATAAAACTTTATCAACATAATCAGTGTGGTTCAAAAGAACAACTTTATCCTTATCTCGCTTACAAATGACTAGAGTTTTGTTGTTGGCTAAGTTTTTAACAATTCCAAATCTTGTTTTATAAAGAATGAGAACCAATGGAATGAACTGTTAAACGAAAGGTACGTTTTGTAAGTGAGACCTTGAATTAGGTTACGAACTACTGTCGTTCAGAATTTTTGGTTACAGGAAGTTATAAAATGAAATTAAATAACTTTGCAAACAGTAAGAAAAATTATAAGTATCTTAATTCTTGTAAAACATTAATCTTTTGCGCCTACAAAATTTGTTCGGACTGGCTGTCTTTCAACCACGAAATTAAATTACTTGAGAACTACTTTGCTGATAACAGTTATCCTATAAAACTTTTTAAAAAATGTGTCCATTCCTTTCTTGATGGAATTTATCGGACTACCCCACTAATTATGATGTACCAAAGAAGACCCTTTTAGATATCTGTTCTTCAGAGGCGTAGTTGAGACATAAAACTACTCGGTGCACTTTCCATAGGTAAGAGACATATACATTATACAAGTAAAAGATAAAATCAATCAAAATCTTTATTGTATGTTTACGTGCATGTAATTTCAACACGAAACTTAGGCTATACAATACGAATACGGCCTCTCAATTTGGCAGACATAAAATGACAAGTTAATTGAGATTAAAAGTTAAAAAAAAAATATGAATTGAGTAACGTCTGAAGGAATGAATAATAAATGATGACGATACAACGATGTATGAAGAAAAATGGATGACATATAAAGAATGAGAGTAAAAACACTACAAAAGACAAAATTATAAGTTCCGCTAGCATGCTCCCTTCTGAGCACCGAAGAGAGAGGATAGGTGCCATCCCCACGTCGGTGCTCCGAGAGATGACGCCTCCGCAAGTCCCAAGACTGGGTCACTCGACCAGCAAGTGTCGCATAATCAATAGGACAATGCAGTCATCGCAGTTGGTTCGAGGACCCTGCGCCATTAAAACCCCGTGGGCAAGGTCAGGTTCCCACCGTCTGGACATACGGGTATACCGCCAGGGACAGACTGCAACCGCGACCTGACGTAGCTTATTGGGACTAGTGATGGTATTCCAACGACGCTACCAGACAACGCGGACTTTACTCCGAATTCCCGGAAGGAAGTCCCCATAAGGAAGTAGACGGGCAGGCGCAGGGGAACGGAAGGCAGCGGACTTTGCGGGCGACGACCAATTAAAGGGAGCCATTTTAAAATATGTAAAATTATGGGGTGGACAGGATTAAAGTACTTCAGTGCTTGCAGCGCGCTTCTGGAGTCGCTAAAAATACAAAAATAAGGGAGAGGGTCAGGAAGAGCAAAAATAACTTCGAGTGCCAATAAAATGACGGAAAGCTCTGCAGTAAAAATGGATGCAGTTGCAGCTAGGCTACCACTGCAAGTAAAAGTAGGAAAGACGGCTACACGCCGACACTAGCATTGGACATAGACCCGTTGGTAAAAATTGGAACCGAGTCCGTATGTAGGGAAGAATGCTCCAAGAAGAGGTGACGAAATCCATCAACGGTGATATCAGACTTAACACCCGGGAAATACCGGTAGAGTGACACTTGCGGTAATTCCCATGGTGGAACCGCGGGAAATGCTACAAGCGCTATCGGCTCACGGGAAAGCTCAAGCTCGCCCACCAAACAGTGTGCCCCATTAGGGCATATCATATTCTGGGTTCAGGGTTGAAATTTTGGAAAAACAAAGTGGCTAATATGTATTCCTATGTAAAAATGAATTCTAAGATGGGTCTATTATTTGCAACTTTTCCAAAAAATCTCATTTTCATGGTCAAAATCGCGATTTTCTGATTTGATGGCTGCCTAACGCAGCCTCAGGGCACCCAAGCCAAAGCGCGCAGCTGTTCTGCATATGATTTAGTCTAAAAGATGCTTTTCTGACCTCATCCTTGCTTTCTTGCGTGTTTCAACACCTCTGGGTGCTGAAAAAATGTTTAGATTTCACGTAAAACTTAAGAATTTTAAGTTTTTCTTCAAAGAATAGGCGCGGCTCACCAGCTATACTCTGATCGAGTTGCGGGAGACTTGCCACCTCCACGTGTAGGTTTACACGCCTGTTCTTCCTGGATCCCTGAAAAGCGTGGCCTCATAAGATCTTATATTATGATCTTATGAGGACTTTCAGCTCTTATGAGCATTAACAATGGCTTCGGCCTCTTCATCAGCCACTCGAACCTGAAAATCTCTTAAGTACAGTATGTCCTGCTTTGATCTGAACACTGGGAGCATTTCTCGATGGTCTATGCTGGCTCTCACCCACCCATCTCTCCTCTCGTGACCGTACACAGCTTCGGAAGCAGTTGAGACTTCCTGTACAGCTCTCTCGCAGGACTGAGTATGAACAGAGAAAGCGTCCACTTTGAGTGGAGTTTTCCTGAGATCCTCGAGCTCAGTCAAGGTCATCTTGCAGGTGAAAATAGGCTCGTAAATATTCTCTGATTCCCAGTTGATGAAATCCTCAGGTGAAGTGGTTTGCAGACTGATTTTGGGATTTTTATGGGGGGGCCTCACTGTCGTATCACCAAAGTCTCTTCCTTCTCTGATCTTCTCTATCTGGCTCACAGCAAAAGCTCTCTAATGCTCATCCTCACTGCACAGGAATGAAGCCAGGATGTTCTCAGGATGTGCGTGATAAGCTCCTCTTATCACTGCAGCAGAGATGATGTTCCTGACCTCGGTAGTCTGGTTCCTTAGCAGCCTCAGGCTTGAAAAAACGTGTGCAGGACCAAATTTGAGGTGGTGCTTCACTTTGATGTCGTAGTACATTTTGAAGTAGAAGTTAAGGCAGAATTTCACGAGGACCTCGAGCCTCCTCAACACCTCCCCCTTCAGTCCGTGCTCCCTCATCCACAACAGCAAGATAGCCTGTGCAGTAGTGAGCCACCTGGATTGGTTCAGAGGTCCGCACTTGAGACCAGCCAACTGTGGACTGAGACTTCCAGACTTGATGGCTTTGATCAGAAGATAACAGTTGTGCTGGTTTGTGGAGAGAGATTTAACTATCTCTACTGGCAGCTCTATGATATCTTCAGTTCCTTCCACTGGTTTCAAGTTGAAGTTGACCTCAAGTTCATTCACTTTCTCAAGAAGTTTTCCAATAGGCCCACTGAAGCCTGACCGGGGAGTTACAGGGCTGTCCAGCTTGATGATTAAGTGCCTCAGGGGAAGCTCGTTCACATGGAGCTGACAGATCATCCAGTGGCACTTGCGACCCAGCATCTTCTCCAATAGGGCTATGGGGCCTCCAGACCACCCCGTGTTGGTGTTGGTAGAGTCTCCTCCAATCATTACAAGGCTCTCGTCAGCTCCGTGATCCAGAAGCCACTCATGCAGGCCCTGAGCGATCTTATGACCAGGCTTTTCTCTTTCCTCAGGTTCCTCGGGAGTGAAATGGAAGAGGTACTTTCTTTGAGGCTCCCACGTGATAGTGTAATGCTCCTCGATCACTTTGCCAGGATGAAATCTCCCTGTCACTTCGTCATATTTCAACACTTTTGTGTTCCTATCCTGCTTGCCATCAAAGAATATCCCAGAGATCTTCTCCTCTGACCTCTGCGTGAGAGCTTCAACTGATGAGGCCATTACTTCCTCCTTGGCCCTCCAGACTCTCATGCCATCTATGGCCAAGTAAGACTTGTCTTTGGAAAGATGACCGGCCTTACCGAAAAAAATGGCGTCCACTCACTTCTACTTCACAATTATAACTGGAGTAATTGCTCAGAGCCATCTATTGAGAGAATGTTGAACTTCGCCTTCTGCGTCCAAATGGTTAGAAAGATTCAAATGGAGTAGATTTTTTCTTATGAATTTATGTATTAAACCTGTGTAAGAGTTAAGCAAAGTTAATGTGTTAATGACAACAAATTACGACAAAGGGTTAAAAATATGAGGTTGTGTTCTATTGAATATTCGGTATTTCAACATAGAACAGAAAACCACAATTTTGAACATGATAACGCGATTTTTGAGAAAAGTTGCAGAAAAGAAACCCCTCTTAGAATTAAGTTTTACATAAAAATACATATTAACCAGAATGAAATTCGGACTCAGAAAAGTATGATATGCCCAAGTGCCCCATAACCGAAAGGCTAGGGAGGACGAGGGTGACAGTCGTAAAGGGGGAACAGGTTCCTTCCAATGAATTTTTAATAGGAGGTGAGTGAGAGCCTATTTAGCGAGATGACTGGCCAATTGTCTCCAAAAGTTCCAAACGTTAATTCTTAACGCTCTCAAATGGGTGAAGTCTGCTTAACGTTATGGGAGTTTTCAAGAGGTGTTAACTGTCGCATCGAGGGATGGTGCTAAAACCTCGAAGACGAATAAAGGCATCTTTGGTCGAGCTTGGCGCAGGTGCGGCCTCCTTCAAGGTACTTTCTGCGAATTTTGTGAACTGTAACGTCTAAAAGTATCTTTTGACGAAAAACACACGCCATGTGCCTCTGAAGGATCTTGGGTACTTTTCCGTTATATCCCCGCAACAGTACGCTTGGGCGGGGCGAAAATATATCGAACTCAAGTTGTCACTATGAAACATGACTGAAAAGGTGCTATAGTACCCACCTACAATAAAAACATCAACTTTTATAGCCTATGAATTGTGCATTCATGCAACTTTGACCTCAATTTTGAAGAAAAGCCAAAATTTTGAAGTAAATTTGGTTTGGTTAAAAATTATAACAATACTTCCTTTTATAACCAAAACATGTGTTCATCACTAAATTATATGAAGTGTAACTTCTATCCTCTTGTTGATTCACTTAAAATCCGACTTTGTTTCTCTTTTTGGATTCTCGAGCTGAAATTTCTTGGAGAATGACCATTCCATGGCGGGCGTCATGTCCGTAGACTTTTTCACTTGCAGAGGAGATTTTCTTGACATTTCTTTCAACTGTCTGGGAATGGCATGGGTATGTGTCAAGAATTATGGGTTTTTGGCAGTCATCAGTGCTACTTATACAGTAACATCAGAGAGTAAGGAAGGAACAGTAATATCCATTTCGTTCCAATCAATCATATCCATGTAGGTCGAAGCTAAGAAGTTGAGCCTGATGGATTTCTTGTCAAACATTCGAATTTCATCCGGTATAACACTCCTTTTCGCTTGTAGCACTTTTTCGACTGCTAGCTTCCGAATATTCTTATTCTTGTCAGCGATAGCAGATAAAAGGATATTTTCAGGATGACAAAAGTAACAGATGTTTTGTAACACAGGACGAATAATGTCTTGGTCGATTGTATGTAGATTTTGATAGAGCTCAATCATGAAGAAAAAGTTTTTGGCCCCATCCTGGCAAGACCAGTTTGCTTTGATATAGAACTATGCAGGAGCATAGAAGTTCAGTATAAAATGAACACTCCTTTGAAGTGTCTCTGATGGTTTTTCGTGCGACATGTAATAACGTAAGAGACGATTTGCTTTTGTCAGGCACCGTGCATTATTGAGTGAACAGGTTGAGCAGTTTCTAACAATTTGATACCTAGACCTCTATCATGACCGTTTTGAATTGACAAACACGCCTTGTGGCGGTATTGCTGGTCACTGTTGAGATCTGCCAACACTTCTGGTAAGTCCATCACTTTTACAGCGAGAGGTGGAAATTTTGCAATTGGTCTGTTCTTTGGATCAAAGTTCAGATCCTTGCCGATTTTTCCCTGTGAAGTAAGCAAATAAACCATTGTAATGATCTTCCCAATGTCAGCTCTAGTTTTCTAATTACTCCATTTGATTTACCTGTATTTACATTAGTTGCATCACAAACTACTGCTTTTAAAGTCGACACAGATTTGGTGTCAGTAATTACTGATATACTCGTAATTTCTTTAGCAATATCACTTGCCCTTCCACTTTCAGGAGCAACATGGTCAATATATTCGTTTCCTGGAAGTGAAACTAACACATAGTGGTCTTCATTCAAAGTCCGCTGGCATTCTCCCACTTTTGAAAGAGTTTTATCAATTTTTCCATCAAATCCAAGGCAAACTATTTCTTTATTCTGTTCTTCATGCTTCTTTCTTTCTATGCTTCTCCACAAGGTTCTTTGACGACGTAGTTTACTGGGGTCAATCGTAGTATTTTCAGATAATAGATTAAGATCTTTTAAGACAACATTAGCATCGATCAACTGCCTTGCATAATTCTGGATAGTGGTGTCGATTTTGAGAAGTGCTAGCTTCTGTATCTAACTCGTACTCGCTCAATTCGAAATCTTCATTTCGATGACCTTTTTCACTTTCAGAGCTGATCTCACCAATATCACAAGGATTCAATTGCATTTCCTGGACAAAACTCTTTTGTTTATCTTTAAAGAATTGTCTTTTATGCTTTCTGTTTTCCATTTGCTGTAGTTTTGAAGTTTTCACTTTGTCCAACTTACCTATAACACTGGTATGCATCAATTTTGCTGTCAAGGGTTTTGTAAGTGATTCTTATAGAGTTTTTCCTGCTGATTTCGAATCTGCAATCGTTTTTCTCAATCAGCTCAGGTTATCCGGCTATGGCCTCATAAGTAAAATAGAATTTTTCGTGATTTTGTCAAAGCGGAATTGGAACAGGAACATCTATCATCACTTGTTTCACTTGTATAATATCTTTTTTTACTTTTCAGGCATATAGATAAAATATTTCATAATGAATAGAGCGTGTAAAAATGATCCCAATAGATTCTGCTACATATGTGGGACGGTTACCATGCCAAATAACCAGTCCCAAATCACTAAATTTGTGAAGACAATGTATAGAGCATACTTTGGAATGAAGCTAGGGGACCAGGACAAAAATTTCGCCCCTCATATGTGCTGCAAGACGTGCATTGAAAATTTGAGAAGATGGAGCAAAGGCAGAGCGAAATCTTTGCCTTTTGGAATTCCCATGATTTGGAGAGAAGGAAAGGATCACGTGACAGATTGCTATTTCTGCATGACAAACCTCCAAGGTGGGCTTATAAATTTATTTTTCTTAAATATTTTGAAATCCTCGTATGAAACTTGACATAATATTAACCATAATGTAATATTCACCATATATAGCATAATATTCACCATAATGGTAATCATACATTTACATATACATATTGTTATAGAAAATACATTTACACATACATATTGTTATACAAGTTACATTTACATATACAATGATTGTATATTTTCTTTCTTTTTCATTCATATTGTCCCCGAAGGGACAATATGAATGAACAAGAAAGAAAATATACAGACTCCATCGACCTATTTCATATCTTACAGACCGCAGCCTTCCCTCACGAGCCGCCACTGTCTGAATGCTTCTTCTATTTCATATGCAAGTTTCATATCCATGTTTCTGTGTTTCTATTTTCAGGAGTTAACAAGAAGAATAAACACATTGTTGTATGCCCTGACATTCCTTCTGCTATGAGACCTGTACCCCATGGTCCTGGAATTCCAATACCCGACCCACCTCAAACCCTGGACTTCGATGATTCTGATGATGAATCAATGACCAATGCCAATGACCAGTCCCAGTCGTATATACCTCAAAATACCGCTTCAAATGAGCCGAGGCCTCTCAACCAGGCCAAACTTAATGATCTTACCAGGAATTTAGGACTTTCCAAATTAGCTGCCGAGATCTTGGGCTCACGACTTCGAGAGGACAACTTGCTGGCTCCGGGAACAACATTCTCCTGGTATAGGAAACGAGAGGAAGAATTCCGCAAGTTTTTTGCAGTGCACGAAAATACCTCTTCCATGGTGTACTGCTGCAATGTTGAGGGGCTAATCGAATCCTTGGGCCTGCCATATAACGCATCAGAATGGAGGCTATTTATAGACTCGTCTAAACGAAGTTTGAAAGCAGTACTTCTCAACATTGGGAACAGGGTTGCATCAGTCCCTGTAGCACATTCTGTAGAACTTACTGAGAGCTACGAAAACATGAAAATTTTACTGGATGCTCTCGTATACGACCAACATAACTGGAGGATCTGTGGAGATTTGAAGGTAATACTAATATCATAAGTAAACTATTGCTATTGACTATGTTGTTTTTCCAAAGGTTATTTGAGAGCGTATAAGAACACTTAACTTCCCCACAGAAGTGATACAGTCCAATGCATAGATTTTTTTATCTGATAGAACAAATTCTCTAAATTCTTTAAATATTTTCATTTTTTTTCAGATTGTGGCATTTGTATTGGGAATGCAAGGGGGATACACGAAATACCCATGTTTCCTCTGCAAATGGGATAGCCGAGCGGATGAGGAGCGCTATGCACAGCGTGAATGGGCATCCAGAGAGAATTTTGAACCTGGGTCGCATAATGTCGTTTCAGTGCCCCTTGTACCACCAACAAATATTTTGCTCCCACCACTTCATATTAAGCTGGGCTTCATGAAAAATTTCATCAAATCAATGAATAAGGAGGGTTCAGCATTCCGATATCTCGAGAGTAAATTTCCTCATATATCTGATGCTAAACTAAATGCGGGGGTTTTTGATGGTCCTCAAATTCGAACTTTGATCAAGGATACTCAGTTCGAAAACGCAATGACTCCAACTGAGAAGAATGCCTGGCAGGCATTCAAATCAGTTGTCACTGATTTTCTTGGCAAGCGTAGAAGTCCAGAATACGAGTCCGTTGTCGAAAACTTGATGGAAGCTTTCAAAGCTCATGGGTCGCGCATGTCCATAAAAATGCACTTTTTGTGGTCCCACTTGGACTATTTTCCTGAAAATTGCGGGGATTATAATGAGGAACAGGGTGAACGATTTCACCAAGATATCAAAATAATGGAAGAGAGGTACCAGGAAAACTGGGATATCAATATGCTGGCGGACTATTGCTTCTGTTTGAAGCGAGACGTGCCCGAAGAAAAACACAGACGGAAAGCCAAAAAAACTTCATTCCTTCCTCAATAAACTTTTTTCCATATTCATTGTATGAATAAAAGTATTTATTCACACAATGTTTTCATTTTTCACGAGTGTTCTTATAATATTACTCGTATCTACAGTGTTTAAGCTATAAAAATCAATAAATTTGGGGATAAAATTGGACTTATAATAAATGGCCAATAGAGAAAAAACCTGACCTGATTGAGGAAAACCAATGTCATTTTCGAATTCAGCATGGTCGAGTTATATAATATGAGTTGAAAAAACCCTCACAGCAGACAAAAACATTTCGTATGCATACCAGTGTAATCATTTTTCGTTCAGTATGTTGATCAATCGAGAACTCCCATTCATCATTCGGGATTTTCTCCGCCTTAGCGCATTTACACTCACTTCTTTTACGAGAACGGGAGGCGTAGCACTTCCAGCAACATGTCAAATAAATTTCTGAATGAATCATATTTACTTTGATAAGTGCTGGAAAATCTTTTACTCATGGGATATTTTCTAAGTTCTTGTCCCTTCTCAATTAATCTCTTTACCTTAATTACTATGCTTTTGAAGTCGATTGTTCGATTGGAAGCACGGATATATATATCATTCACTTCTTCCGCCATAATTTCAGCGTATTTCTGAGTGCTAAATGTTGCAGTAATGAGCTTATGTTTAAGATAAGCTTTGAATACATCCTGGCAACATACTGGCGTTCCGAAAACAGAATGCTTCACCTTTTCTCTTGTTATACCAGAAGAGGCCATTGCAAGCTATGCTATTAATCTGAAACAAAAGAAAATAAAATGCTGAATCAGGAAACACATGATAGGTCAAACAAATGATAGGTCACAAATACACATGTAGGCACACAAATACACATGATAGTTTAAACACATATGGGTCCTACATTTTAAAATAAGCAAAAACAATTTTTATTAATGGTTTTTTGATAGACATTGGCATTAACTGAGTTTAATGTTAAATTCCTCATACCTGTGAGGCGAAACATTAATTTAAGGAAACACGCTAAAAAGGATCTTTGGTGGCTTTTCTCGCAATTTATTTTTTCATAGTTTCCAGCATCGAAATTAATATTTCTAAAAGATATGACTTATTCCTTTATCAG
The DNA here is from genome assembly GCA_023014485.1 of Bathynomus jamesi. Taxonomy (NCBI): domain Eukaryota; kingdom Metazoa; phylum Arthropoda; class Malacostraca; order Isopoda; family Cirolanidae; genus Bathynomus; species Bathynomus jamesi. The sequence goes on from JAJOZX010009818.1 coordinate 61,978, forward strand.
TGACTACTCGGGCATCTTTTTCAGTATGTTTCATTAAATTAAATTTTTTCAACCGTGATATTTTCGTTAAAATATTCTTTAGTCTTAACGAAAATATCACGACTTAACCTAACCAATTGTCAAGGGCATATATACACATACTTGTTTTGAAGAAGTAATACGTGGTAAAAATGAGTATATGTTGTTCAGGGAAATAATATTCCTTATTACTTATTCATCCCCGCAAAGGGAATCCTTTCTCCTTCTTCTTCCTAATAATTAATCATAAATAATTTATATGACATGGTCGAAATGAGTAGGAAAAAACAGGTCAAAGGAAATGTTAGAACGAATGATTTAAAATTAATGCGTTGACTGTGTATTTATTATATAATACAAATGGTTGACAAAAGTAAATAGACACCACGATTATTGTCCTCAAGAACAAATGTCAAAGCTTATCAATGGAATGCCATAACGTGTATCAGCTTTACATAATGAGGGAAAAGCAATACGATTCTAAACATATTCATTCAATGCATTTTTTATTATCTATTGACTTTTATTATCAAATAAAAAACTGTGGAAAAACTGAAGGTATCTATTTACTTGTCAACCCTCTGTATATATATATATATATATATATATATATATGTATATATATATATATATATAGAGAGAGAGAGAGAGAGAGAGAGAGAGAGAGAGAGAGAACATGATATTCTTTTTAATTTTACTAAAACTAAGGTTATGCAGTTTCATCCTAAAAGTTGTAATCAGCCAGCTGATATTAGGTTTAAAATGAGAGATGAAGTAATTGAGGAAGTACAAGAGTTTAAGTATTTGGGTCAAACTATCACCAGCTCCTTGAGTGATGACTCAGATATAGGAAAACAATCTCGAAGCCTTTGTGCTAAAGCGAATATGACTATAAGGAACTTCCCGTTCTGTACAAGTGAAGCTGAAGACTCTCTTTCGTACTTTCTGCAGTAATATATACGGACAGCAACTCTGGGTGAATTATAAAAAAGGTTCTGGCAGAACCCTAAATTTGCTGTACAACAGGTCTTTTAGATTCTTACATAAATTACCCCTCTGAGATGCTCAGCTTCGCAAATGTTTGCTACCCGCAATGTCCCGAGCTTCCGGGAGGTAGCAAGACGTACTCAATACAGTCTAATGCAAAGAATTAAAAAAATTAACCAACCCGATTATCCAAGCTATCCATGAGTCCTGCCGTTTGTCCTCTAACTAAGGAATTCTTGGTATGAAAACTTCTGTCTGTAGCTCCAATTAACTCCGACATTACTGTATTATTTCTAATCAATTGTATATATTTCTATCCTTAGTATGTGAACTGTCATTGTATTATTAATATTTGCCATATGGACTATAGTCTGCCAATAAACCTTTTCATTTTCATTCATTTTCATTTTCATATATAATTGTGCAAGAATCCCCAGAAAAATTATTGGTTCAAATGATTTTACATGCAAGAAATTTGCTCAGGTTAGAAATGAAACGTGTTATGCATCTCAAAGTCCATCGTTAACCCTCGGGGACCCCGCGGTAAATTGTACCACCCAAAGAAAGTTGCAGTGAGGGGACGTGACTACCGAGAAAATTTGTACACCTTTTCAAATTTAAATATTGCACTGAAAATGTCTCAAAGAACCAAGATAATTTTAAGACAAAGATATCTATCGCGGATTACGCCCTCTGTGCGTCATTTTTATGACATTGTAGGTTTCCAGGAGGCTTGAGCTACTGCTTAAGTCAATGTTAACGTCCCTTCATTTCTCTTGAAATTTTGTAGTATACAAGATTCTCGAACGGGATATAACGCCAATGCCAAAATTTTTAAGTGATAAATAGTAGTGCATCAGTATAATAAATTGGTTTATAATTCAATATGTGGATGGTACGATGGTCCGGTTTAAAAGACGGAGTTATTATGCATATTCAGTAAAAGAATTAAATTAAGAATTATACGGACTTATTATCTAAGGCAATACAGACCACTTTAAAAACTAATATACTTCTTTATTTATTTATTTATTTATTGTAGAAAGTACCACTCTTTAATATAATAAAACGCTGATATTTCATAATGAAATGCAGTAATATATACATGATGCACACCCACAAAAAAAAATGAAAAGCGATTCGAAGGTGTTTCATGTATTCAACAGTACACCTCGTGAAGGAATGAAGGAGAAAAGGCAAGAAGTCTATTTTCTACTTTTATTTAGCTCATTACTAAACAACAACCTTTAATTGCTGTTTTGAATATGTTGAATCCGTTAAAGAATTTTAAACCTAAGTTCTTAGACGACTGTGAATTATTGAAATATCAACACGTTTTTCTGGAAGAGTTTTTAACGCTGATAACAACGATGATAATCATTTCTTGGAGAAATGCTTCTTTTTTGAGTTATAACCCCTTTTAACACACATAAAATGAGTGACTTCTCGATGAACTTATCACATTTATTGCATTTAAAATGAGCAAAATATATATAAAATGCATAAATAGTTTAGAAATTGTGTTTATTTAAATGTGATCATATTATATTGTGGTGATTTAAATGTAATCATATTATATTGTGGTTATTTAAATGTGATCATATTATAATGTAGTTATTTAAATGTGATTATATTATATTGTGGTTATTTAAATGTGATCATATTATATTATGATTATATGTAATGTGTTATATTATATTGTGATTATTTAAGTAATTTAACCTAAGCTAACCTAACCTAAACCTAACCTAACCTTTTTTATGTTTCAGGTGTGTGCAGAGGCTTTATTGAAAAATCCTATAGTCGTAGGAGGACCCAATACAACTGTGGAGATAGATGAAACGCTATATTCCAAAAGAAAATATAATCGAGGGCGTATGCTTCCAGAGCAGTGAGTCTTTGGAGGAATATGCAGGGAGACGCCAATTGTTTTTTATAAGCAGTGCCTCGGCAGGATACAAAGACCTTAGTAGAATGCATAAAAACAAATATAAAGCCTGGAACAAAAATTATATCCGACATGTGAAAATCTTATAAAGGCCTGGAGTATCTGCAAGATTATGACTACCAACATCTTACAGTTAATCACACTGAGAATTTTATACTGTAAATCGATACAAATGTTCACACACAGACAATTGAGGTATTATGGAATGTAGCCAAACAACGGAATGAGCGTCATTGGGGCACCCACAGACAGATGATCGATTCATATCTCTGCGAGTTTATGTGGAGACAAAGGAACAGAGGAAAAGACTTGTTCACTGAAATCCTGAAAACAATTTCTTATTCATGTGTATTAAATCCTACTTTAAATTTTTTTGTTTCTCCAGAAAAATAATATTATTTGTAAAATCAGCAGATAAAACTGGTCTAGAAAAATGTGTTCATATTTCAATAATTCGCAGTCCGTCAAACAGAAAAGAGCTCTAAAAATATATATCTTTGCAGAGCGTAAACAAATTAAGAGGGATTTGCAAAAAATTAACAAGTATTAATTAAAGGAAAAAGATATTTTATCAAGATGTTTCATTTTATACATTCCCGAACTATTGTCGAAATTACTTATAAAATAGATGAATGCACTTTCCAGAATGTTTCTTTCAATTAGGTCTTTATTTTTTATTAGAATTTTATAACTTTCCCAATTAATAATATGATTACATATATCTAAACATATGGTTAAACAACGCATTACACTTATTCGCCGTTCTACACGCATACTTATGCTATTATACTCTAACGCAGGGGTTCCCAACTTCCCAACCTTTTTAATCTGACAAGCACCAAGCTTTTTCTTGATGGTCAAGCGAGCACCACTACATATTTGCAAAAATTAGGACTAATCAAGCCACTGTCAAAATTCTTTCAAACCTGTTTTTATGCCCTAAAAAACTGAAAAATCAAATTCTTTTTACAAAACATTCCCAAAGAAAATTGACAGAACTCGTACATTTATTACAAATAAGTTTGTCCGTTACAAATAATTAATGAACATTATTTCAAAACGTGTTTTTACAGTAGCATTGTAGAAGACCACCATCAGACTGTCAGGAAGCACAGTGGTGCTCACGAGCAACAGGTTGGGAACACCTGCTTTAACGTCTAAATTTTTTCCAGTTCGACCTACATAAAATGATTTGCACTGTTTACGTCCAATCGAGTAGACACAGCCAATTTTATTATTTGGGCTATTCTTTATTAAGTGAGATTTAAAAGAATTTTTATACTAAAGACTACGTTAATTCCAACAGTTTTAAGTAAGGTTGGAAGATGTTTAAAATTTATATTTTACTTCTTCAATTGTGAATTTAAACAATTAAGGTAGTGAAATGTAAATTTTAAACATCTTCCACCCTTACTTACAACTATTGGAATTAATGTAATCTTTAAGTATAAAATTTAAGAAACCGAAACACACTGCATCTTGTGCATGTTTCCACACTGCCCATGTGGTATAATAATTCCCGGCCCGTTATCCTATTTTTTGAGTGGTGGGTCTATTTTCTACTTTTATTTAGCTCATTACTAAACAACAACCTTTAATTGCTGTTTTGAATATGTTGAATCCGTTAAAGAATTTTAAACCTAAGTTCTTAGACGATGCTCTGCACTCATTGTCTTATTATCTTTCTTACGAAATTTCGTACAACTTCAATAGTTTCTTCGTTTTTCTCACTGGAATTGGTAGATGAAAAATGATTTCGCTCAGGTTCATACAGTCTAAATCAGTGTTTCTCAAATGGTGGGTCGCGAACCCCCGGGTAGTAATTTGTTTACCCTTGTAGTAGTGATGTGTGCGCAAAAAATAAAAAAAACCCGGTTCGTGAATTTGTTTCGTGAATTTGTTTATCCCTGTTGAAGGATAAGGGGTCGCACCGACCTATGACCCTGACACTGTGGTTGTGGGGGAAATCTGGCTGAGAAACACTAGTCTAAATGGTACAAGGCGTTTGGTATATATATATATATATATATATATATATATATATATATATATATATATATATGAAACGTCTACTCGACATCTCATATTTCAGATATCTGAAAACGGTGCTTAATTGTTTCAAATATATAAAGGCGTAGAAATCGAACATTTCATTTATATAATAAGTTAGTTTTCTATTCTTTGCGCATTGGGGTTACAAATATTTTGAAACTGTCATAAAGTTTATTTTGTAGTCAGTCATACTTTTAGGCTACCTCGAAAAGATGAGAAAACAATTATTATATCTGTGCATTTATTTATTAACATGTAGGCTTAGGTTTTCTGTCTTTCATGCATTTATTAATTTTATTTATTTGGCTAGGCCTTGGCAAGTAAAGTCTTTCAAGATTAAGAACCAGCCTGTGACCTTCAGCCTAGCCTTAAATCTAGGCCTCCTGATATACAGTAGGCCTACCCTAAGTTCAATCTCTAAGTTAGCCTATACTTCAGAAGACACTTAAGTTAGAAACAGTTCGTGCTAGAGCAACCAAAATGACTCCAAAACTGAGAAATAAAATGCATGACGAAAAATTAGCTGAACTATATATATATTCACCTGAAAAGCGTCAACTTATATGAGAACTAATTCGAGTAATTAAAAGTGGTAATTGGCTTTGATAACGTAAATTACAGGAAGTTATTTGATAGGAGTACAGAGTTAATTACAAGAAGAAAACTATATAAATTGAAAGTAAAAGTTTTTAACAGTAATGCTGGCAGCTAGGGTTGCCAAGTGTCCTTTATTTCAAAGGACAGTTCTTTATTTCAGCGACTTGTACGACTTTCTAGACATATTTTATCTATGAATATAATAAAGAAATTGTAAAAAATATTGCACAAGTAAATTTTTATTATGATAAGCAATGGAATATACGGTAGCGTGCAAGTGTCCTTTATTCAAGATCTGTTGACTTGGCAACCCTAAATGCTGCGAAGCAATTCTTTTGATATAAAAAAACTCCTTAAACTTTTATGCTTTAGACATTTCACTGTGAGACAATTCGTTAAGAATTTCATTAGACTTTCATTAGAATTTCAACTGACTTACTGAAATGTCTAATAAATGTCTACTGCATTAAAAATTTCAAAATTCTCAAAATTGAGACAATGAAACCTGTAACGAAACGTCTACTTCTATTTAGAGTGTAAATAAGATCTATTTCCCGAGAACAATTCTGAAGGATGATTTTGTTTTGAACTTGGGAGGCGAGGTGTAAAATTTCTTCGAAGCACGTTTTCTTAAATCTCTCTTTGACAAGGTTGATTTTTCGTGAAGTGTCTGGTGGATGATGAAACTACTGGGAAGAATAATGTTCACACATCTCTTGAAAACTTTAACAGTCCATTCATATCCCCTTCTGCTTTCCATTTTAAAAGGTTCTAAAAGCTGATGCACTTTATTTACTCACTCCATATACCGGTTGTAATCAAGCACAGGAAGACGTTCCTTTCTCATTTTTATCATGAATATTTACTTCAGCTTGAAAGTTATCATGTTTCGTTGACATCATAGAAACTACTTTACCCCTCCGAGGTGCCAATACTTTAATTTAAACAATTTTCTAAAGCATCACCCACAAGGGAAATAATTAGGTTTGACTTTAATTTCTTGCCTTACTAAACTATTTGAAGTTTGTTTACGGCTTGATCTTAATGTCCCAATACTTATTGATCGAAACTTTTCGTTTAAAGAAATTAGAGAAGGCTGGTAAATTAAAAAAGGTTGCCTATAAAGAGTATAGCCTTCTGCTCTGTACGGTTGTATCAGTTTATATACGATTTACTGTAACGGAACCACCGGGAAAAAAGATTTCCTAAATTTGAATCGTAAAGTGTAGCGTTCCCTGTGTAAATAAGAAAATTTAAAAAATAGTTTCGGTTTCACAAAGAACATGCATTTTAATGCGAAAGTGGGTGTTTCGACTTAATACGAGGGCCGCTCAATATATTTTGCCCCACCTTTTTATTTTCTTTCCAAGTTTCCTTGTAAGTTCCAGAAATTTTGTACACCAGTAGTTACATACCTGTTTTACAAGTTTTTACTTTGCTACATAGTCTCCATCCTTTTCTACGGCTTTCTTGTTTACGACACACATCACTGTCAGACGCCATTTCCGAAACTGCGTTAAACATCGGTTTTATACAAGGGCGTTTAAAAGCGGTTTTATACAAGGAGGGGAGGTTCAAAGTGGAAAATTCCGGTTATGTGAAGCGCAGAAAGTTCAAACTTACGGCCCAAAAGACATTTCAGCCCCATGGCCTATTATTTAGCTAAAAAAAAGGTGGGGCAAATAGTATAGCCGCAAAATGCCAGAGTGCAGAAATGTTACGTAATGTTGCAAGAGTGCCACCCCACCTCCCTTTGTTGCAAGAGTGCCACCCCCACCCCCATTTGTTGCAAGAGTGCCACCCCACCCCCTTTGTTGCAAGAGTACCACCCCCCTTTGTTGTTAATCCCCTCCCCCTCGTTTCCAAGGCACCCCCCCTTTGTTGCCAGCCCCGAAATGGGACTGCAAGGGGTATGCAACCTGGAGTTATCCCCCAAGCTGATCCCCCCAAATGGGAGTACCGACCTTTGTTGCCAACCCCAAAATGGGATTGCAAGGGGTATGCAACTTGGAGGCGGAGTTCTCCCCCAAGCTGAACCCCCCAAAGGGGTATGCCTATCCTAAGGGCGCCTCTTTGGGGAGGAAGGGGTTTCCTCACCCCCCAAAGGAGCAGAGAGAGAGGAGAACCCAGAGATAGGAGCCCAGAGTTGGGCGTTCATTCGGCTGATTGCCGAGCTCATATGACTCCGTCGCCCGCCCGCCGCCTCTTATATGGCCCCAAACAGCCAGTTGGCTGAGTTGCCAGACAACGCCATATATATAATTATTATTCAGCTAGTTGGCTACTGAGTTGCCAGATTCGTTATTTATTTTAAATAAGCTTATGTTACAGTTGGCTGATCTGTCAGCCTCGTTACTTATCTATTCAATTACTCTGTTTTAGAAAATGATATAAACGCGTTCAAAGAATAAATAAAACACCATTACAACGTTCTATTTATTAATTATTGGATATACAATAGGATATATATATATATGATCAAATAATAGAACGGAGAATATATAATCATGCAAATCATAGTATTAACTAAATATTAGAAAAATATATATTTATATAATATATAGTCGTACAAAACATGGAAAATATATAATCATACAAAGCACAGTATTAATCAAATATTAGAAAAATATATAGTTATATTATCAAATATTAGTACAGGAAAAATATAGTTATATTAATTATATATAATTGTACAAAACATAGTATTAACGAAATATTAGAAAATATATATATATATATATATATATATATATATATATATATATATATATATTAGGGTGTCTCTTATTGGGTAGACAAAAATTGAAATGTTGAATTATTTTATCTGCGCCCCCTAAAATAGTTCCATTTAGCATAAAAACTAAAACTTGAAAGTTTGACACAAATTGGCTCATATTTAGGAGTCGCCCCCGGCTAATAAAAATGGTGACCATGGCATAATAGCTCCTGACATGATTATGCTCATTATACACATAATTCCTTCCTTCTTTTTTTAGTTTGATTCGTTTTTATAAGTATAGGCCTTCTTATTTATCATTGATCCTTTTCTAACCTATCCTTGATGTTGTTATAATCCATCCTTTGGTCCTCAATCCTTCTTTATCCCAATCCTTTTTCTCCTATCCAAAATTATACAATATGGTGTATTTTAAGGTGCGACCTCATTGATGGTTATTTTTTGAGAAGAGCATTTTTTGATGGAACTGGGTGACTCTGGCGGTGTTTTGCAACAATTTGGAGCAGGAACTGGAGCTGCTCTTCCCCCACTGTCAATTTCTTATTCAGCTCTTGAACTAAAGCTACTGCACGTTCTGCCCGGTCATTTACAACAGATAGAGCTGCAACAATAGCTCTGGCCCTTAAATATTCACAGTTGGATGTCCAAGTGCTGGGTGCCTTGTTCAGAAATCCTTCTGGCAAATTCAGCTTAGTAAAGAATTCTCTAGTATTTCTTGTAACAAGTTGGTGTAGTCCTTCACCAGAGCAGAAGGTCGATTCAGGAATCCGAGGACGCTTGGGTGGTCTATCAGTGGACTCATCTTCTAATGCCTTTACCATGCGTTTCTTTACATCTGTAGTAATTCGCTCATCAAAGAAAGCAAGACCAACTGCTTCTTCAGACAGGTACCATAAGTGGTTAGAGAGCTTTTTTTTAGTTGCATCAGAAATCTTTTTGTTAGGATAATTAATCAATGACCTCATAAGGAGCCAGTCATTAAATGAGGTTTCAATAGGGAGTGAGGTTGTTGTCCAAGCCTTCATATAGATGAGAACAGAAAAAAGGGAAAGATCTCGAATTCCTCGTTCTTCAGTCTTAGTCATCTTGAACTGGTTTCGAAAAAGCCACATCTTGATAGAATAGAGCGCTTTGGACATCCAGCGAGCTCGATGCATGGCACCTGGTGCACGAAACTTGATGCCTTTATTGGGGACACCTCCAAGAAAGATGATGGACAGATCCAAAAGTTCTTGATAGTCATCCCGTAGCATAGGTGCCTGGGATCTAGCAAACTGAATTAGTTCAGTTTTAGACTGGATAATTGCTTCTTTAGTAATCGTGTCTGTCTCACCTGTTTGGAACTGGCTTTGATCAACAGAAGTCCAATTGTCAAGAAAACGCTTAAAGATCAATATCTCTGGACCAGTTGATGTAGATCCCAATGTTGCTTCAAATGCAGCTCCCAACAATAAATCTAAAACATGGTGTCTACAAGGCAAGTACAAAACATCATGTCCCAATTTTGCTTCGATGAGAGCACAGGCTCCACTATATTGACCCGGTTTGAAGCTGTTGTATCGAAACAAATTGCTTTTACTCTCTCTGTAATTCCCCATTCATTCAGGCAGTTAAAGACGGCTTCAGCTTGTGCTTCTCCAGTTGAGTTTGGGATTTTGGGGACACCAAGCAGCTGTTCAACACCAGGTCCTGACACAAGTACTGGGAGACGATCAATATGCTTGTGCGAGGTGAGGTCCTCCATCATCTTGCCATCCCAGTGGACTGTCATAGAACATTCTCCATGGAAATGCTCCTTAAGTTCTTTAGCATGACGAGCTCGGTTCTTATTTCGAAGGCGATGGATAGAATGTTGGTTTATGTTGTAATCTGAAGCGTCCAAACCAAAGCTTTTAGCTGCCTCTGCGAGGATAAATGTTGCCTTTCTAGAGGAAATTTGTGTACGATCCAGGGCAGCAGACATCTGAATAGTCATGATGTTTTTCATGCCTCGTTTTTTCTTAGATTTTGGTAAAGCACAAGCTCCTTTGGGCTCCTCCTCCTCATTCTCACTTTCATCAGTGTTGCTGGAAGATGTGGAAGAAGCCAGTACAACTTGACTAGTAGACGCCTCCATCAAAGATTCTGACATTCTTTTTCTCTCTGCCTCAGCTTCCAACCGTTTGACTGCATTTTTTGTGCGGTGAAGATGTACAGTGTCCACACCACCGATTGAGCCAGGACGACCTTTTTGTCTTTGCAGTTGAAGGAAATCCCAGTCCTCACGATTCTTGATCAGCTTCTCAGCGTCTCCATGGGCGATGTCAAAGAGATCTTCCAATCGCTCTACAAAATCAGCCTCCTTGGTTTTATGGCTCTGGCTTGTTCTGGAAGCATGCTTCTTTAAGCAAGTCCATTCGTTAAAGAAATTCTCTAACTTCTTCATGGCTCGAGGTTCCTGCTGAGTAGGAATATTGGCCTTATCCCAGATAACTATTGTGGCTCGAATAGATTGACGCAGAGCATCGCGGATTGTCATGTTTTTCTCTCTGTGGAGGTGCATAAAATAACCAAAAGCTTGCCTATATGGGGGCAGCTTTGAGCCTTTAATATCATCTACTGTAGATCCGAGCAAATAGAATGGTCTTCTTGTATTCATCTGCAAAATAAGAAAACAAAATATTAATGTAGTGTTATGGTTTTGTAGAGCAGGGCTAAATCACTGTTTTGACTTTTTTAAATTACAAAAAAAAAAAAAATTTGGTAGACATAACAAAGTTAATTTGGTCTATTTTAAAAATCTAACGTATTTTTCTCAATTATTATTCCTATTATTTTTTAATCTAAGAAACAAGGAATAAATATTTTTGTAGTAGAAATTTATATTTTGCTATTTTATTGGAAATAGAAACAGTGGCGTCACTAGGGTTGGTGTCACCCAGTGCGGTAACTCATGGTGTCACCCACCCCCCCATGGACCTCCTCCCGTACCAGACCATACAGAATCCTTAGTAATTTTTTTTGTATTAATGTTACTCGTAAATCGTAATTCCCGTATATCACTGAATGTAATGGCAATAGTAGTGACATAAACAACTAGCAAAATTAAAATTACTCCTTTAAATTACAATATCATACGCACAGCCTAAATGTATTTACATTTACATAGTTTCATGTGGTTAAAGTGAAAATTTGGTAAGAAAACAATAGAATTCGAAGTAAAAACGTTTAAGAACTACATCAAAATTATGTTCATTTTAACGTTAAACTTTACCGTTACATGAGATACATTAATGGATTAGGTTTGCATAATCAATAACGGCCCAAATAATGTAGAAGTTGTAGACAAATGCATATGGAAATATACTCATAAATTTGAGGCTGCAACAACTGAGCGGAAGCCTTTTTTTATTTTTCTCCTTCTTTTCCTTTAATTACTACTTCATTCTCAAAAACGTTATTGATATAGGTTCACAAATACTAATTACCACAATATTGTAGCTAAAACAACAGAAAATTTGACAAAATCAGCGACTATAAAAACACCAGCAGCAACGAAAACAACAGCGCGTGCTTGTAGAGCGTGCAGACGAAACCACGTGATTCGAAGCGTCATTGTAATTGGGTAATAATGACAGCTCTGACCGGAGCGCATTAGAAGGTTCAAAAAGTAAATTAGCATAGAGTTTTAGCCTTGTAGGTATATTGATACATGTAAGCTGGGCTTACGAAAAATGTTTTTGTTGTTATAACTAACTACAGGGATATTTTTATAAAAAATAATAAATTTCTGCTCAAACACTGCACAAAAACCCCCTGCTCCCCTCTAGTGACGCCACTGATAGAAACACAGATCATGAAACACATGTCAGGTAAAATTTCCATTGAACTAAATTAAATTCTTTGTGACAAATAGCAACATTGTTTAAAACTTCATAATATGTGTATAAGAGCATAAATTCTAATTTTTTCATTAAATTCATTAAATTTTTTTCAAACACTAATAACAAAATCAGTATAAATAATTGTGAAAAATATAAATAATATAGTTTATTATCTGATAATAGCAAAAAAGAAGTATAGTGATACACAGTTACACACCTTTTACTTATGACAGCAGAACACTGAATGATGACAAATAAACAATTGCAACATAATCTGGAGCATTCTTGATGAAACATGTTTAAACAGGTTGATCTTGTCTTATCAAGCAATATTTTCAGCTACAAACTTGACAATTATCTCTAATATATTCATTTAATTGAATTCATCATAAATATGATGATTAATTAATTAAAAACATATGTTTAGTATACTTGACAACTGCTAGTAATTTCAAATATTAATTGCATAAATAATAGCTATATTTTATGAAATTTAATAAGCGGGGGCGACCTCTAAAAATTGTTCAATCCAAACAAATGTTTATATGTGATGTTTTTTCAACCAATGGAACTGGTTGAGGGGGCGCAACCTAAAAAAATCAACACTTCGAAAATAAGAGACACCCTAATATATATATATATATATATATATATATATATATATATATATATATATATATATATATATTTATATTATTATATAATCGTACAAAACTCAGTATTAGCAAAATATTACAGTAACAATATATATATTGTCTTTACGTTCTACGGTACAAAACGGTAAATTCAATGCCGATTGATGCTACATCAACATCGGCATTACTCTGCGCGATGTGGGAAAACCGCTCAAGCATCAACTCGCCGTTTAACTGATATGGCGGTTTATATTCGATGGAAAGGGCTTTCATATCATTCAACACCATTTTTGTACCCACTTTACACTCGGCAGGTAAGTTGTCTTTAAGCGCCACAAGAACGCAATCAAAAGCACGCGCAAAAACGTCATCGTTAACTATGTCATTAAATACAAGCTTCTAATCATGCCTTTCAAATCGAGGGTTTTTTCTTAACGCACCGAACATTTCAATCGTGAACTCTTCTTCACCCGGCATAGCAGCAATTGAAATAATCTTCCTAGTCGTAACGGCAGCTATCTACTATATAGAGGTACAGTTCTTCAGGGTGAACAGTGTAGGCGAGCTCAGATCTGTACCTCTCAAGCGTTTTGTACCAAAGCTCGGGATATTTCGAAGAGTCTAAGCCTTTTAAATACGCATCCAGAGCTAGCCCGTTCTCTCCCTGCACATTCCTACATTCAATAACTCGGTCAAGCAGCGCGGTGTAAGCGTATCCAAGTATTGTGTCAAAGTAAATCATGTCTGAGATACGTGTGTCTAATATAGGCTTCAGCTTACGGAATCCAACGATCTCAAACATTCTGTCGAGGATGAAACGGTTTCGTGTAGGAACAAGAACGCCATTATCAGCTGTGTTCTTCCACACCAGTCGTACATCAACGCATGTTTGATTGTTATTTACACTCAATGTACAAACAACGGTATATGAGGAGGCTTCACTAATCACCTATCTTATTATACCTACGTCAGCTTGTATTTTATAGCGGTCCTCAGCCCACCTCTCAACTACCGCGAAGATTTTATGCATCTCCTCAAGATTCAAATAAATAACGTTGCGTTTGCTCGCAGGTCTACTGTTCGTTTCAAGCATACAGTTAATGGTGCCGGTTTCCCGCCTGAACACACGCAACGACTTCGTCACGGAGACGTCGTACGAGGCGTTGAGAATGCTTCTCAAAGGGAGTTCCATCGTATTCATATTCATCGAGATGACTATGGCACAGCCACTCGGTGCAAGCTCTGAGAAGACTATGAGCCGCGTGAGGCACGCAGGTAGGCAGGAATGGTTCGATGGGCGGTTGACTCACCCTGATGATACGTGAATGCGTTTGTTCTAACCCGTATGATCCGTGAAGTGCGAGTCGCACCATAATCTAATGAAACCTGTGCGGCGCTGCCCAACATGAAGTGTTGTACCCCATTATATTGGGTAGGCGTTTTGAGAAATTTTCCGGTACAAGAACTAATTTCGGTTTTAACGTTTTATCACTACCACTCCCCGAATACGCACCAGCCAGTTTCCCTCAGGGTAAATTTCATGAACTAAGCACATTTCATAACGTTTTATCTCTCGCTAAAAATCTTCACACTGCGGGGCGCTGTTCGAGAGAAACATATGTTCATATTTAGGCTTTTTACTTAACAGGCGATACTCATCTCTAAAATCTGTTACAAACTCACATAACCCTTTACCAACAACCTCACTACAAACCTCATCATGATATATATTAATGTAGTGGTAAAAATACTTAAGATTGTCCATGATAACGAGATTCACATTTTCAGTCGTAGGTATGAGTAATCGACATGGTGTAGCATGATATAATACCGTTTATCACACCACTCATCCACAAGGCTCACTACCCATAACTGTTGTTTAGCTTCGTCTACCACGCGGTGCACGTGTGCCTTTATAAAGCTTAGTTCTACAACATACTTCAGTACATCGTCTGTACTGCGAAATCCTACAACCCCCTCGCCAGAATATCCGTAGAGTATTTGAATAGCCTGACCCTTCGCACGATTCAATGCATCCTTAAAAGAGTCAAAGGAGGCTGGGATAGGGAGTTTTTCAGTATCCACTGCATCTACGCCCTTTACTGAATACCACTTCATAAATGTTGAACACGCGATATTAAAGGTGGCCATTTTCTTCTACGCGGGAGAGAATACACGTCTGAGCTCAAGGGTATACAGAGGTCAACTGAGAACGCGGGGACAGAGGTCTGCTCAAGCTACGGGATGAATCACGTCCCCGGTCTTACAGTGGGCGGGGCATAACTTCACTGTACACACGCACACACGCAAAGTGGAACACAAGTCGATGCATGATTTATTTAATAAACGAAATAATCAGCATGTATATATTTAGAAATACGTGCAATAAATAAGTTAACAATAGGACATCAAAGATTGTTCTCAATACATATATATTTACAAATATGTGTCCTATAGGTGTTACGGCACACCTTTGTACCCCTAAGTTCCTTCACGCCCCCCAGCTTCTGCGCCCGAAAATTGTAGGTGCTTACAACTAGTTGGGAAGGCCGTTCGCCCTCATCATCGTCCAAACACACTAGATCCTTCAGCGAATCAAAGTTAACGACCCGCCGATTCGCTCGGTTAAGCGTGATACTCTTTGCCTTCACGATATATTTCGTTTCATTCCCTATCCTCACCCGTACCCCATAAGTTTTAGGTCCTGTTGAGACAAAGGAGTCGGCGTATGGATTGTCCCCATACTCATCCTTGATCTCATCAGTGAGCTCGCCGAGGAATTCACCAATAGCAGGCATGTATTCACCCTCCCTCGCTGTGAATATCACGCTATCTGTATCGGCATAAAAGACACTCTGCCCAGGAGAATGCAATAGACCCCAAAGTTTGATGCGGGCGTAAGCTGTTGTGAAGCTGGCTACATGAATGTTTGTAACCCTTGAGGCAGTGGTGGGCGCGGTACCAAAATTTGGGGGTGCGTTACGCGGTACTGCGGTACCTCAGCATGCCCAGTGCGTTACGCGGTACTTTTTCAGGTCCCCCTGGTGCGTTCCGCGGTACTGCGGTACTGCGGTACTGCACACAAGAACAACACAAGTAATAGCACATATTTTCAGAAATTGCATATCGGCGATTTCGCACCTGAACTTTCTGCCATAATGGCTAAAAATCGATCTTTGTCACAGAAATGTAACACACGTGCAACCGGCTCAAAAGCAAGCACTGCACTGAGGCGTTTTGATAGGATGGCAACGTAACATGTTCTGAACGAAAACTTAACGTGTCTAGAGTTAGGCTGATGCAACACACGCAACATTCGTCTTACTGTACTCCTGTAATAAGGTTTACTTCAAAAAAAGTGTTAATTTTTTGAAAAGTCGTGTTTGTCGGTACCGCGGAAAGTACCGCGGGAAATTTGAATGCGGTAGCGGTACTGCTGTACTTTCAGCGATCCTTTGCGGTACTGCGTTATGCGGTACCGGTTTGGTAGTGCGGTAGTACCGCAGTACCGCAGTACCGCAAAAAATACCGCAAGTGCCCAGCTTTGCCTTGAGGTATCTGTGGCCAATTCAGTGTTGTTGTACTTTATTATGTAAGTATTACCTACATTCACGATTTCCACGACTTCTTTATCGGGTGCGTTGGTATAATCCCAGACTTCGCTATGACTTTGTGCCAAATGAACGTTTCCCTTGCCAGTATTCTGTGCAAATTTTCCCCATAGACTGTTTAGACAACTTTGCACTAAAGCGCTTGCTAGGATTCTTTGCAATTTGGGCGCGATCAAGTTGTATACCTTCGTGGTCGCGGTAACGTTGAATATAGGCCGACTTTTCATCCTCGCGGATACCCTGATGCCTCAACCTTATCCTTCAAAAATGCGTTTATACACGGTGTGAAAAGGTTGGGTAGCTTCTGGAACCTCCAAACCTCATGTATCTTCAGTATTCTATACCCATGGCGTACGGCTAGGGCCAGCTCAGGACTTGTATATACGCCTCTGATCTTACGCTGGTGGGGTGTATGGTTACAATTACCGTTATTCTCTTCCGCACACTTCACGCACAGGGGAAACATGAGCTTGTGGTCAATGACGACGGGTAAGATCGGTATCCATAATTCGCGAGGGGGGAGCACGTCTACGAAAGAGAGCCCAAAGTAGCGATCATTCAAATTTCTTGAAAATTCATTGATGGAGGGCAGGCTAGGACACACCAATTTCTCAGGAGCACCAACGGGGTACCGGTTGTTCTTCATCACGTATGGGTCTAAAGAACAGAAGTCGTAGTAGTGAAGTTTCACACCCTCCGTAGGTGGAAAGTATAGCTTGAAGGGGTTTGTACGCGCACCGAACAAGCTATCACCGCATTTGAGAGGATCTAGTACCATTGAACGCTTGATCGTGTTTATTTCCTCAAGGTACACCTCGTCTGTCTCCATCCGTGCATCATATTCATGCTCCCACAAAACTTTGTGAGTGAACTGGGACGCTATAAGTTGATCGCGGGTGCGGGTCCATGCAAGACAGTTGGCAGGAGATCTACCGTCGAATTCTCCGGCGATTCCGCACTCAGGACGGAGGCATCCATGCCACCAGCATCCGTTAAAGGAGTACACAGTCTTCACACGAGTGACACGGTTTTCACTTAGTCCATCAACCCAAAAAACACGACCATTAATCTTAATGGGTACTTCACCCGTGTTGCGGGCGTGCTTTATGTATACACCTGTCTGCTGCTGTAGGTGTATGAGCCAGTAAATAGCCTTGTGGCCGTAACTGCCGGGGTTGTTTCTGTGAATAATGGTTAAGGTGGCTTTAGGCATGAAGTTATTCTTGAACACCGTAAAGCATAATGACGCGATGGCGGTTGGGTTGTTTCTGTGAATAATGGTTAAGGTGGCTTTAGGCATGAAGTTATTCTTGAACACCGTAAAGCATAATGACGCGATGGCGGTTGCGACTTGCAGCGGATCGCATTTGAAACGGCCTATATACATCCTTCTAAAGGCTTGGAGACATACTCTAAGCACGCGCACATCATTCACGCAATAACGCTCACATTCATCAGTTATATTATAAGGATTACGTTCATTAAAGCTGTTGTAGTATCGATCAAAGTCTTCACGTTCATCTGCGCTCATACAACCATAGTTAAAATAATGTTTGGGTGGAGGTAGTCCCACGTAATTCAAAGTCTCGCTAGTGAGCAAAGTGTAAGGGAAGTAGCCTTTTGATACTTCAGCTGCTACCCCCAACACCTTGGGTAGCTTTGCTAATTTACAAGGCGTGAATAATAAAGTATCTTTAAATTGCACATTACCTCTTATTTGCATATGTATAAGTTTGTTTCCTCTTTTTAAGGGATCACCTGTAAATATCTCAGATGACTCGTGCTGGAGCAGCTCCTTATAAAGGAACTGTGTGTCAAATTTTGCCCCGTTGTGGGCAAGAATATACACAGTCATTTTTTTCAACTTGTCGGCTAACTTGACAATATAGGATACAAATAGTTTCACAGGGATATCGTGGACATTCGTTTTAAAAACGTTTGTCCGTTTACCGCATTTGTGACACTCATCACAATCGATCTCCATACACTCATCGCAGATAGTCTGGCTCACAAGTAAATGTGGAATTACCTCTTTGGTTTCAGCATTCGTATATGTTTCTATATCGTAGTATACAGTTATACAGGGTTTGTTTTTAGGCTTTGCGTCTTTCATATAACATACATGTTTTACGCCATCCGCCTTATATTCCTCCTGGCATGTAGGACAGTGAATTTCGTCACACTTGTGCTTAAACTTTCCCCAACTTATCCATTGTGTGAAACATGCCACATTCACAGATTCTCATTTCCCGCACGTGCCAACTGATTTATGGAGCTCAAAACAGTTATTGTTGAAAAATGTGCGTCTACACACATTACAATCCCTCTTCTTAGCTTCAACTACACGGCTTTCACATTTGGGGCTTTTACACTGCTCACATACCACGTGGCGATCTTTACAATGTTTCACTATATCATCTGCAAACTCGAGGCACCCCTTACACAAATCATGATGTCGCCCATATTTTCGACTTTTATCATAACTCGCGTAAAGGCACCTTATATTACGGATGGGGAGATACGTTGTACCTGACAGTCCTAAAATAAGTAGGGGTCTTGTACGATCTCTCACACTGCTTTTAAAAACATACACAGTCCTACGACGTTCATCCAGGACAAATACAACTATACGAGCATTCATTTCCTGTTCTACCCTTCTCAGTTCTTCAGGACCCAAATTACAGTCAAATTCAAGTTCACAGTCTACAGCTAGTTTACGGGCAAGCTCCACGATCGTAGGCAACCAAATTTGCTCGGATTTCGTATTTTGTACAGTAAACATACGTGCTAGGACTACTGCTATAAAGCCGCAACCACGATCGATGTTTATATGCCTTCTATAAATAGCCTGAGAATTGAAGTTAAGAGTATACGGAGTGGTACTATGACCCGCAACACGGAATACACGGTCAATATTTATCGTGAAGTTGTCCATATTTAATGCTATACTACTTTGGGCGGCTTGCTTTATACGCACTAATATATAATCTATATCCTCAGCAGCCAAACGTCTAAATGGTATGACTACCCAAAAATCATCTACATCACCATCATCTGAGCCGAAACCGAAGGACAGACTCGTCCTGACTTCACGCTCGTCGCGGTTCTGAAGGGCAAACTCTGCAATGCGCTCTACAACGCGACGTAGCCCGCGCTCAATTCCATTGCTATACAGGGATCTAGGGTCAACCCTGACTATAAACCGATTTCTAGTCAAGGCTGGGGTCGGGGTTGCGGAGCGCACCAACTCAAACGTTATATCATCCTCAACAGAACGAGTCACCGCTGAGGAGGATGAACGAGTGCCTATATTGGACGATGTGGGGTTTGCGCCGTAAGAGTTGAGGGCTGGGGGTCTATTACAGCAGACTCTACAGAACGGATGGGGGCTGTGAAGGAAGTACAAGAGGCTGAGGAAGCTGAAGTAGGGCTGGTAGCGTAAGACGTTGAGGACTGTGGTTGTACCGCGGATTGTCCATCAACCGGCGCGTATTTCGCGCGCTTTATACTTGACGTGGAGGACTCTTCAGCGTGTCGCCGCTTTGAGCATGCCGCCGTTGAGGGTATGGGCCCTGTAGATGCACGGCCAATGGATTCACCCGTGATGTCGATGATGGTGGCTGTACATCGTCGTCATTCACGGTTCTGTGGAAGAAGAAAACAAAATATAAGGAGCAGAACTCGTTATTTGTGATATTCTGTAAATGAGTCACTCAGGGGTGTGACGTGTTAGAAATGGATGCTGTAGAAAAATTCAGATTCACGAGCCCATCCACATGTATTATATCTGGACCTACAGGATGTCGTAAAACGGTGTTTATGCTTAAAATTATTAAAGAAAAGGGTGAAATGTTCTCAAAATTTGTGCATAAAGTTATATGGTGCTATTCGACATACCAGTCAGTGTTCAACGAGTACCAGGACGATGTTTTGTTCCATAAGGGGGTCTATGACGTTAATTCACTAAAGGGAAATGAACATACAGTCATCGTAATTGACGACCTTATGTTGGAGATGGATAAAACGTTTGCCGAGACCTTAACATAAGCGTGTTCTTCATCAATCAGAATCTATTTTTCAAAAATAGATATATGCGCGATGTATCGTTAAATACGCAATATCTAGTCTTATTCGCTCAACGTAGCGATGTGTCACAAATTGGGGTATTAGCCAGTCAAATGTTCCCTAGTCAGCGTAAGGAGTTTTTGGAGGTTTATAAAGAGGTCACAAAGCAACGTTATGGATATTTTCTTTGTGACCTTCACCCACGAAACACGTTTAGGGTGCTCCTAAGAACGAATATATTTCCAAACGAGCCTGAAACCGTGTACATTCCAGAATGATGAATAGGCTAAAGAAATACCGTGAATTAATAAAAATCTATCAACGACTGCCTCGGTCGTTGCAGCAGATGCTTGTTAAAAATATTGACTGACTTTTTAAAATGCATCTGCGAAATCTGCTTCAATGTTATAAAATGTAATGTTCCAATGAAATCCTGTCAGAAGGCTCGCTTACGTCGTTACAAGAACATAATACGGACGCTCGCCCATAAAAGTCACACTGTGGGTAAGAAAAAGCGTATTATTGTACAAAGAGCCGGTTCGTTTCTACCCATCTTATTTTCAATTTTGTGGCCTTTACTGACTAGATTAATAAGTTATAATGAAAAAGGTGGCTGTGATCCCGCACGAGATGTATGCTTCATTACAAAGGACCCCAGACGCTGCTCTAGAGCCCCGTAAAAGTAGGCTTAAAAGAATGGAGAGTGAGCTACTATCCCTATTAAACAGTGAAAAGGCGCCTGATGAGAAAAGGCTTTTGTATCAAGAAGCTTTGCAGAAATTTCTTCATGAGTACAAAAATTATAAACATCCTACAGAGCTCCCCGTGAGGCACAGCTCGAGTAGCGTTGAGCATAGTGGTACAGGGCCTGAGCAACCAAAGAGTAGCGGAACACAGCACATCGAACATGTGCTAAAAAACAGCCTCTCCCATACATTGAGGAATAAAGGGTTAAGTCTTTATAAGCTATTGAGTGAGGACCCCGTCATACAGTGGACAGACACAGGCGAGGTCATTGTTGATGGATCAAGGGTGCAAGGGTCCAATATCGTTGATATTGTTCATGATCTGGTGAGAAAGTGGGATAGGCCATCACCAACAGGATGGAGGCATATTAAGGCAAGACTACAGCAAATAAATGTCCCAAAAACATTGATAGGTAATCTGAATAGGTTAAAAGACTTGGAGCATGCATCGCACGTGTCACAACTGAGTACACCTTCGCCCACAACAGCTGCAGTGTCTCTGAAGAGAAGAAAGAAGAGAGTAGAAGGCCAACCTTATCCACGTGCCTCTAAAATACGCAAATGGCTAACATATTACGTAAGCACTATTATGACATTTCTAGCCCTGCATCCTATGGTGGCGCTAATAGACTGTACAGAGGTACTTATGGTGTAAGGAAAAAGGATGTTGAGAGATTTTTGCGTGCCCAGGATGCTTACACACTTCATAAACCGGTGAGAAAAAGATTTAAAACAGCAAAGACAACAGCCGCTTCGATTGACTCTATTTGGCAGGCAGATTTAACAGACATGCAAAGATATTCACTGTACAACGATGGCTATCGCCACATCCTGTTCATAATAGATGTATTCTCTAGATACCTGTGGCTAATTCCCCTGAAAAATAAATCGCCTGAAACAGTCGCTAAAGCGGGCAAAACACTGATGTTGAAAGAAAAGAGGATTCCTGGCTATTTTTGCACGGATATGGGAAAAGAATTTATAGGACGAGCTTTTCAGAACATGCTGTCAGAGTTTAATATCAGCTATTATACTTCCAATTCTATACATAAAGCATCTTTAGCTGAAACAGTTCAACGTAACATAAAGGAACGCATGCACCTTTATTTTACACATAAGAGCACGCTCAGATATATAAACGTTCTCGATTCACTGGCTTCATCCTACAACCGCTCACACCACCGTACGATCGGCACAACGCCTAACGATGTTTTAGAAAGAGGCAGGCGTCCGAGAAGTGATGGACCACCACCACCACCACCACAATCTGTGCATTTCAAAATCAATGATTATGTAAGGTTGTCACCAGTGATGTAGGTCTCGAGATCGGTCTCGGTCTCGAGACCGATCTCGAGACCCAATTTGCAGATCTCGATCTCGATCTCGGTCTCCGCTATTTAGATCTCGGTCTCGATCTCGGTCTCGACAGACGCGGTCTCGGTTTTTCTCCCCGAGACCTTTCGAGACTTCTCGAGACTGTAATGAAAAATACATGTTATTGGCATACTCATGATGGTGGCTTGGTTGAACAGACACAATTCAGAATGTTTATGAAAGTTTGTAAAATTAAGGGACTCTAGGTATTCACTAATCAGTCACCCTGTTTTGAGTTGCCACGTTTGTCTTGCGGGGGGGGGGGTCTGGTTTTTTTTAGGTTAGCGCTACAAAATTTTTTGCCCCCCCCGCCCCCGTCAGATTAATTTTATTGAAAATGGAAACACTAAATAGAGAATTATATATATTATATATATATAAGTATATATTATAAGGCCACTTAGTGTTGCCAAACGGCGTGTCAACCTCTGTGGCGTGATAAAAACAATTATCCTCCCATCCAATATGTATTTGAAAAAATAAAATGTTTCACACAAAAATAATGCAAGAAATACAGCATAAAGAAAACAGTACCGATAAATTCAATAAAGCGTAGAATAACTCGACAACCCTTCACATCACATATTTACAACGTACCGATTCGTAGAACAAATCGCAATTGCCAATTGTAAATGTTAAAAAATGACGTCATCAATGACGTCATGGCGGAACTTTTATCACGCCACACCTCCCCTTAAGCTGAATTTATTTTGTTTCCTAATCAGTTTTTGGCACGTGCTGTTAGTGACAGTGTAGTTTAGTTTTGTATTCCATTTTATTAACTGTGTAGTGTATTCAGTTTGACTTATAGATTTGTAAATAATCATACTAAAATATGTCTGATCGGTCAGCCGTTATAATTTTTGGCTATAAAAATCACAAAGACAATGTTGGAAATGGTGATGGCCACAAAAAAAAACACATGGCATTTTGCAAATTTTGTGGCATTTCCATAACTGATATTAGTGGAGGCACAATAATGAGGCCCCACAGAAGTCGAACTTCAGCAGATCTTCTGAGCATGCTGATGTTCCTTAAATGTAATGAGCACCTATCATACTTTAAATAAATGCACAAGGCAAACTGGGTAGTGGGTACGTTCATTAAACCTTCTGTAACAGATATAAAAGAAGTAAATAAATAAAAAGTACGTTTATATCTATATATTCATTTGTTAATTTATAGGCTACACTTTTTGCATTCAACACACTACATCTGAGAAAGTAGTTATTAGTTTATTTGGTGGCCGGACAGTTCGCTACTGGACAGTTCGCTACTGGACAGTTCGCTACCGGACATTTCGCTACTGGACATTTCGCGACTAGGTCTGTTCGTTACTAGGTCACTTCGCTACCATTAAAGGTTAAAATCATTGTTATATTATTTTATACATAAAGCTGTGTTAACAATATTTACATAGGTAAATAAACTGAGGTACATTTGTTGATGTTTATTAAGACATAAAACGGGAGTAGTATGTTTCATGGACTGCTCTCGATTTTCCTACAAAATTGCAAACAAGGGCAGTCGATGACCCTGATTTTGTTTCTGCAATCGGTTTTTTTGAGAAACCTAACCTAACCTGACCTAACCTAACCTGACCTAACCTGACCTAACCTAACCTAGAAAAATGTACTAGAAAAATGTATTTTTGACTAAAAAAGTGCATAACTTAACATGTTATTACAACTTAACATGTTATTACATTATCATTTGTATAATTTAGGTCTCGGGGTACGGGGGCGGAGCCCCCGTAAAGATCACGCATCACGAATTGATCGGTATAGGGTTCACTTTGTGATGCGTGATCTTTACGGGGGCGGAGCCCCCTACCCCCGAGAGCTAAATTATACAAATGATAATTTAATAACATGTTAAGTTATGCACTTTTTAGTCAAATAAATTTTTCTAGTATACATTTTTCTAGGTTAGGTTAGGTCAGGTTAGGTTAGGTTAGGTTTCTCAAAAACCGATTGCAGAAACAAAATCAGGGTCATCGACTGCCCTTGTTTGCAACTTTGTAGGAAAATCGAGAGCAGTCCCTGAAACATACTAGGTCCCATAAAACATATTTGTTAATGTTATTTTATACCACGTGGCGAGACCAACTAACCACCTAACCAACTAACTAACAAACTTTTTTGAATATGGTAGCGAAGCGACCTAGTAGCGAACAGACCTAGTAGCGAACTGTCCGGTAGCGAACTCTCCTGCACCGTTTATTAATATACTTAACATAGTCGAATTTCCATTGTAGTGTAAAACAAATTGAAAGGGCATGAGCTTGGTCTCGATCTCGGTCTCGAATTTTAAGGGTCTCGATCTCGGAAGGTAGATCTCGATCTCGAACCTTTGATCTCGGTTTCGATCTTGGTCTCACAGGATCAGGTCTCGGTCTCAGTCTCCTCAGTCTCGGACTTGGTGGTCTCGACTACATCACTGGTTGTCACGTATGGGAAATAAATTCGCGAAGGGGTTTGAGCAAGGATGGACACGCGAGATTTTTAAAGTTAGGGCTATGACGCCTAAAGGCGAGATAATGATATATTACGTTGAAGATTTGAATGGGGAAGAAATCTCGGGGGTTTTTTACCGCGAGGAATTTCAGAAAGTGGCATTTAATTTAGGAAAAAATGTGTTTAAAAGTGAGAAAATTTTAGCAACCAAAGGTACAGGAAAGAGAAAAATGTACCTGGTGAAGTGTCTAGGTTACCCAGAAAGCTTCAATACCTATATAAAAGCTGATGCAGTCATGAAGCTTAATTATTATGCAGCATGGCCCCCAACCATTTCTACGTCACGCTCCCGTCCTCATCGTCCCTGTCTGTACATCCTAACAACACACTTGCCAATTTTGTAACAGAACTCCATGGTCCCATTGAATTGGGCCCACCTTACGAATGATTTAATATACTAAATCGTAAACAGAGGAGGCACTGCACATACTCTAATGCTAAAATCAAAGGCTAACAGAAATCTTAAAAACGGAAGAGTGTTCAAAAATATAACCGAGGGGCGTTATCGACCAGCCTTCCAAAGAGACACCTTTCACGAGGCACTGGATGACTTGTCCAACTTAGTGTATCAGCTGAAGATGGAGAAATTGGATGTAAGCTCACCCTCCAGACATGTGCTATATTTACAGCAATATAGCGGAACACCAGTTTGTTGGGGATACCCAGGCACGACTGCTGCTCGTAGCGCACATTCCCAACCATAGAGGAAGGAGCTTGAGTATTACATATGACAGACCCCATTATGTGATTGTCTCAACTAATCTAATAACTAATATCTCAATATATATAAGAACGATTGAGGGTAAAAATTTCCCATTCGGTGACGGGAGCTTAACAGTGAAGCTACACTTTCGACGCACTGAGTTATAATGTCCAGGAAACCATTCACGTTATATCGAGGGGTGAGATACCAGCGTGGTGGTGGACTTGGGTCCATTTTTTCATCCATACTGCGCACAGCTGTACCACCACTGAAGAGGGGGGCTAGGTACCTTGGGAGGTAGGAGTTACAAACAGGTTTTAACGCAGCAGAGGAAATGCTCGCGGGAACTAAACCTAAAGAAGCTCTAAAAAAACATTTAAAACGTACACGGGATGAAATCATCAAAGATGCTAAGAGAAAAATGCGTTGCGGAGGAAAGAAGATAATTGATAGGAAGAAGGGAGTACCAACACGTGGTGTAAAGAAGAGAACTGTTAGGAAGAAGAAGGGGTCCCGTGGTATTAAACGTAAAAGGGCGCCAAAAAAGAAGTGTTCTAAGCGTATGAGAACTATGACCGATCATTTTTTTAACTGATATAAACTGCGGACGCTACTCTCACGAATCATAGATTGAATGATACTCGTCGGGGGAGGTGGCACTGTTTCTAACTCACCATAGCACGTTTCATTCATCCTTGCAGTTCACAGTGCTGTAAATCGGAGCTATCCCTCTTTGAGCTGCCGCCAACTCAAGTTTCTATTGAGCACAGTGACTTTATTACAATTGACCCTTTAAACACGATTAGTTCACCTAGTGCCCCATAGAGTTCGTGATACCCAGCTCAGGCCCTTACTTTTTTGTTCCGAGTTGTATGGACATGTACACTAAACTACGCATAGCTCATTCTGATGGAACGGATTGCGATGATAATTATGCCGCATACCCCGAAACAAACTTTCTGCACACCATATTCAGCCAGTGTGACGTATATTTAAATCAGACTAACATCTCGGCAGGCACGGGGTACTACCACCTACGATCGTATCTGGAAAATGTCCTCAACTTTTCAAAAGAAGCGAAGGATACCTTTTTGTCTGCTGAGGGGTATTATCACACTAAAGATGAGGGTAGTATAAAGGATAAATTAAAAAATTCTAAAAAAAAGATATATGAATGTTTTGGACGCCTGCACACGGACTTTACATTCCAGGAGAAGTTGCTTATGAACGGGGAAGATATGAAATTGAAGCTTACCCGCACTAGCCCTGAGATCTGTATAAATTTGGGCGCTGACCAAGAAGAAAGTGCGAAACCTGTTGTGATCCATATCATGGAGGCATATTTGCATATACGCCGAGTGAAGCTAAGTTCCGCGAAACATATAGAAATTGAGAAAGAACTGTTACACACCACAGTGAAATACCCAATTAGCAGGGTACAGATCGAACTGTACACGATCCCCACAGGATTGGCATCGGAACAGATAGAAAACATCGCTCTTGGAGTACTGCCTAAAAGGATTTTAGTTGAGATGCAAGACCACGCTTCGACGAATGGGGATTATAAAAAGAGTGCCTTGAAGTTTGAAAATTTTGTGCTTAAAAATATTACTTTATATATCAATGGGGTCGCATTGGGTGGGACAATGAATATGGAATACTCGTCAGATGCTGTGTTCCCTCTCTGCGCGAGAGCATACAGCAGTTTAGCCCATAACACAGGGGTGTGTGACGAACTTGGAATCGGCCTAATACAGAAAGAATTTGTGGAACAGTTTAATATTTACTCATTTGACGTTACGCCTGACTTGACTGCTGGCGTAAGTACCCATTTAAACCCGTAGTAGACCGGTGCGATTTCAGTGCGTTTGGATTTCGCCAAACCTACAGACGCGCCAATTAGTGTACTAATGTATCTAGAAATATAGTCCCTAATAGAAGTAGACAGATTTAGGAACATAAGTACAGATTTTTAAAATGGATGCAAATACACTCCGGAGAGCGATGAAAAGTGACTGTTTCGCGCGTTCCAAATTTATCGGGGTTTTTGCAAAGAATGAAATAATGAAGCCGCCTAGCACGAAAAACTGGCACGGGGCAATCGTTAACACCGACATTGCGGGTGGCGAGGGAATTCACTGGTTTGCGATTTATTTTAAAACTAAGGAAAGAATATATTATTTCGATTCACTCGGGCTCCCCCCATGGCATGACTCGACAATCGTAAATTTTATCGCGCAATTACGTGTGCCTGAGATAATTTGGGCCCCATATCAATTTCAAAGGTTTTACAGCGAAGCATGTGGGCTATATTGTATCTTGTTTCTCACACACATGTCGCGCGGGAAGGGACTTCTGAATTTTTTTAAATTATACGATTTGTGTGACACAAATATGAACGATAAATATGTATGCAGACAGATAAAAGAAAAATTCCCACATGTTGCAACCCCCTGTAATTTGTAAACTCTATATTGTGTAAATCTGTATATACATTTGCAACAATTGAGAATTGGGCGCTGCTCCTTTTTGTACATGTTTAATAAATGAAAATAATGTTGTGTTTTGTTAATATCCTAAAAAATACTTACATAATCTCTGCGACGACAGCGCATTCGGATGAGCGGTTGTGTGCCAATACCATGACATCTAATTCGCAGCGTGGTGTGGATACCACTTCGTTCGCCACCCTTTCTCCAAACGTTTTTATAATCTCTTCTAACTCCGTTTCGCTCCTGTAAAATAAAGAGAAAATTATTTTTAAAAACGAATGCACTTCTTAAAAGTTTAATGCTTCTAAAAACCTAGCTGTACAAGAAATATAAACATACCATATATATATATATATATATATATACACGGAAATAATGATGAAAGATGTAGAGAATAACTGAAAATGCTTTGCAATTATGGCTTCTTTATAAGATAACACCGATTGAAACGTTATGTAGTGTTTACCTCATTTATTAATTATATTTCATTATTTTTTTACTCGCTATTCCATTTATCGCTTGCTTTCTCTGTACACTCGTTTTCACTGTACCGTATAAATTCATGGTACCACGCCGAGACTATGAAAGCCGTTACAACACAAAGGGGGAAGGGGGTTCATTAACACTCTTTTTAACGCTTGTTAAAACTTTATTTAATTCCGAAAATGGTTTAGTTAAACGGGGGGACGCGAGCTGGGGGGTTCAATTATAATAATTTTACGTCGGAGAGGGACACAAAACAATTAATTTAATTTTAAGGTTACATGGCCCTACCAAAACACCTTACGTGCCCAGCGCCGCCTGAATGACTGTCTCTTTTTGGGGGTAGTCCGCTCTCTGGGCCTCTGTTCAGGATTGCCAACTCTTCCAATTTTAAACAATTACAATCTAACAAACATACTTTATTATAATTTCACAATTATTAGTAAATAATTTATATTAAACATTATAATCTTAATTAAACAAAAATTAATATTCTTAACTTGGCATTACTGCACTCGCATCACCCCCTTGAAAATAAGTTTTTCACTAGGAAAACTTATTAATATCGTTTAACAAATTTAATACTTTATTCAACAAAGGTATATATTTCTTTTTTTTTATTTAACATTTTCAAAATTGAGATAGACAAGAAATAGTTGGAATGACAAATTCCACACATTTATTTTGTATCATAAAAATTGAAAACTTTATAATTTTCACATTTGCATAAAATAACATTTCACACTAATAATTAAATTACAACCTGTAACTAATCTATACATGCCAAAAAAAATAACTGAAAATTTTCTTACAATGGCTACACAAATCTCAAGTTCACAATCTATTCCAGCGATTTCTCATCAAAGATCGCTTTACATTTGAAACAATTATTTGTATAGTTATACAGTTACTATCGGGGCAACATAGAAAAAAAATAAGAAAAAGTTTACATAAAATACTGACCAAGAGCGCACATACTATTTCACGAAAAACGCAACAAATATGGGCAATAATCGCACCCTTTCACTTATAATTTCATTACATAATAATCAGTACGTTAATTTGCTGGACGTTGTTTAGATCACAATCTGCACGCTGACAACGGACTTCTTCAATTTTCAATCGCAGCTCTACTGCTCACTTCGCTAGAATGCAAGGGGTTGCATCAATCAACATGCAGCAGGTCAGCACGCTGTAATGGTTCAGCTCTCTCTCCAAATGGCGAAAAAAAAACCAAGAGAGACGTCCAATTCTAAAAGGATCAGGGGGGGGAGAGATACTGAAAGAGGGACTACGCGCCGGAATTGGACGGAATTTGCAATTCTAGAAGTCGATGAAGAAACTCGCCTTGTCTCATCTCCACTTTTGTCGGTGAACGCTGCTCTTCTACGTCCAGCTGAAAGACTCTTCCACTGGCAAGAATCAAACGATCACTTCGCCGTAGGTCGTTTCCCAACGAACCTACTGTGTGTCTGTATGGACAGTATAGTCTTAGAAACCCGTTCAAGCTCTCGTGGCTTGCCTACCGCGTGCTAAAATACATATTTAGCGAAGCATTCGAGCAGCGTGACCAGCTACTGCCCGAAAAATACCAGTAGACCATCTTCGATCGAAACTTTCAGTTTCTCTTCTCTTCTCTTCCGAAACTGTCCTGTGCCAATCTGCGCATTCGGTTTCTCTCTTCTGTCTCTTCTCTTCCGAAACCAACCTGCGCCAAGTCCCTGCGCCATTTGGTTTCTCTTCTCTCTCTCTCATCATTGGTGATCGATCACCTATCCGGTCGACTAAACTCCATGGATGGAACTCGGATTCAACTTGGTTGCCTCCAAACCGAGCCTTTTGAAATTTAAAAAAAAGTTTATTCGAAACGTGTTTCTGTACTGCTTATCATTTAATATTTAACCTACCGAATTTTCTCGACAGTTCAATTTGAAACAATAACTACACATTTGCTCTGGCCAAATTCACGAAAAAAAAATGACAAGTCTAAAAACTTCGCAAAAATTGAATCACATCTAGCTACCAATAAGGTCACTTATGGCAGTTACATCGGAGAAGATAAAAAAAGTCATAAAACGTACGAAACAAAATTGTACAGTATAAATATAAAAGCGCCCATACATAGTAACTGTTAGTATAATTTAAGAAATATTATTGTTCAAACTACCGTCAGAAATCACATCGATACTTTTAAATGCAAAAGACAAAAATGAACCCCAGAAACTTCATGTCATCACTTCTCTAACAATCATGAACACTCTTGCCCTTTGGGGGGGGAGCACACTAAGACGCCACAAAAACGTTACTGGCTATCTAGAAGGCTCCATTTCCGAGTGAACACTCGAGCCAATGTTTTAAACGCATTAGTACACCCGACTGAAGGTTTAAACAATAACAATTTTCCAAATAGTTATTAAAAAGTTAAAAAATTTAAATATTACTACCAAAAATTATTTTAATACAGTAATTCCAACTTGAAACTCTAAATTTCATATGAATCCAACTTGCAATTCACAAATTACATCTGAGACACAACTCTCTCCTTCAACAGAAACCCCATTATGGTTTGCAAATTACAAAAATCCCAGTAATTTATCGTTTCCAAGTGAAACTACAAATTTGCATCGTTATACTAAATAAGAATAGATAATATACACTCACAAATACACGCAACCTACTGTAAACAAAAACAAAACATTGCATAACTGAGAGCGGTCGCCTTGTTTGTAAGCGAACCTCTATACAAATATCCCTAACGGAATGAAATTGCATTATATCCTGACATAATTTTGTAATCTTTTCTATGTAAACGCTCGAACTAAAAAAAAAGGACATTTTTCATTTCTAATACCCAAATTAAAATATCAAATCAAAACATCCTTTTTGCAATACAATCTAAATTTCAAATAAAAATTTTACCAGTCATTGAACTGGAAAGACAAATAAAAATCGGCCTACCTATAAAAATAAAATTAAATGAATCTATAAAATGTAAAGAAACAATATATGAAAAGAATTTTCTACACAAATTTCTGTAATTCAAAAAAATTAAAATAATATCCAGATTTCGTAAAATATGTGTACCGTAACTCACATAGGCCCCCAAAATAAAAATGAAATTTACTGCCGCACTTTTAGACCTATAATTAATAAATTCAATGTTACGCGTGGAAAGAACAATTTAGAATTTAATGCATAACATTTGTGCTCATGAAAGAAAAATCCTATGATTATTTATGTTAAACCAATTAAAATTTTGTTAAAAACTAAGAATTTAATACTCAAGAGACATATACCGTAGTGATGTCAATATCCGAACAATATTTAACGATAGGCCTACAAGAAATCTTTCTTTAGTACAATACAATAGCCATTTTACAAAATATCAGTCGGAATTGTCGTGAAAATGAACGAAAGGAACGGAAAACAATAGATAAATCAGCCTATCTACCAAATTTTATGAGTATATAAATATATATAATTATATATATGCGTATAAGTTAATATGTAAGTATATAATTATTGAGTATATAAGAAATTCCCCCAAAAAATTATGAATTTATCGAAAATTTCACAACACAATTTCTCTATTTCACTTAAACCAATTTAGCTTATTTTGAGGTCTAACACAATCCTATACGACTAGCCTATAATCTGACAAATTATTATGTTTAAGATTACACTGGTCAACAAATTTTAAGGAATTTTTTGTATCTTTAATGAAAGTAGCCGATTCTTATGTATTTTTGCATGCTGAATTTGAAAATGATAGTGAAATTGTTTAATTAGTTCGCTTTTTTAAGATATCATGGTAATTATTGTGTAAGTACTGGTAAAAATTTATCCCACAACATATATGTATTTTAAGGAGCACACTCACTTCAATGTCGTTTCCTCTTGGCCTGTCTCTTGTACTCTGCTCTGACTGTGTAGTGTCTCTTATTACTGACCAGCAGAAATCAGCCAGCATAGATGAATTCCACTTGCTCTGGTAACGTTTCTCAAGAGCTGAAATCTGCTGATGAAAACGTTCCCCATGTTCGTCACTTACTTCACCAAGGTTTGCCGGGAAAAAGTCGAAATGGGAATGGAGGAAATGAATTTTTAGAGACATGTTACATCCCATTCTTTGGTACGCCTTCAACATATTATCCACCAATTCATCTGCATTTGGAGCTCTGTTGTTTCCAAGGAAATTTTGCGACACTGACTTGAACGAGACCCAAGCTTCTTTTTCTGCGCCCTCCAAAAGTGTCTCGAAATGTTCATCTTTCATCAGATTTCGTATATGAGGACCAACAAATATGCCTTCCTTGATTTTTGCCTCACTGAGTCGAGGGAACTTCTGGAAAAGATACTTAAATGCCTTTCCATCCTTATTGAGTGCCTTCACAAAATTTTTCATAAGCCCTAACTTAATATGTAACGGTGGTAGAAGTATTTTGCTTGGCTCTACTAATGGCTCGCACGAAACGTTTTTCACACCTGGCACTAAACGTTCTCTTAGAGGCCATTCCTTCCTTTCATAATGCTGTGACCTAGCACGGCTGTCCCACTCGCAAAGGAAGCAGCAGTACTTCGTGTAACCCTGCTGGAGACCAAGTAACATGCCGACCACTTCAAATCACCACATATGCTCCATTTGTGAGCGTTGTAGTTTATGTGGTGAAGCAGATATTGCATATTTTCATGTCTCCTTCATGTGGACAGAATATCCAATTGGAATGGCAGCTTTTTCGTTTTTGTTATGAAGTAGTACAGCTTTAAGGCTTAGCTTAGAGGCATCAATGAACAACCTCCATTCGTCATCTCTGTATGTTATATTTAGAGCATTCATTAAACCAACAACATCTGTACACACCACGAAGTCACCATGTTTGATGAAGAAAGTCTCCAACGTGGATTGCCTAGTGCGGTACATGGATATTTGGACATCATGAAGAAGATGCCACTGTTGAAGGCGTGAGGCGAGCAATTCTGCCTTAGACTTCGGTAAGTCCAAATCTCTGATGAGGTCATTCAGTTCGTGTTGGGTGATTTTATGCGGTTCTGTGGACAGTTCACTGGGCACAAAGTCGGTATCTTGTGATGTTGTGGGATGTGCAATGTCTTCATCTGTACTCGTTACAGGATGCTCTTCGTCATCCAAATCGAGGGTGTCTGAGGAGGTAGGAGGATTGGGCACAGGTATGTCTTCGTTATGGGGCACAGGTCGAATGGCGGATGGAACATTAGGATACTTGAGGGTCCATTTTTTCTTCTTACTAATTCCACGTAATGGCGGAACCATGCAGAATAAACAGTCATCCACGTGGTTACTTTGTTCCCTCCACATGACGGGATGCCGAAGCCCATTGACCTCGGTTTCCCATTGTACCACTCAAGTAATGTAGTTGCACATGTAATGCAGCATATATGCTGCGCCCACGTTTTGTCCTGATCTCCTAATTTGCACTTAAAATAAAGGTGGTACGCTTTCTTGATGGCAGGTGTTAACGTCTTCTTTTGCGATTTTAATGTTACTTTGCCGCAAATATAGCAAAAGTTATTTGAGTCATTAACGCATTTACGTGGCATTTTGCTTATAACGTCAATGAGAAACTGATCGCAAGATTACGCTTTAACACGCACTACACTCTATATGTCATGAACTAACCACAGGTGCAAATTACGAGGAAACACTACAAAAGCACTATGTCAAAATGTGAAATAACGTGTCACCACTACAAGCGTCACTCTAGAACTGAGCTAAAGGGATTTACGATGTACTCAAGATGGCGCCAGACAACGAGGTTGCCAAACGAGCACATTCTACAGTGTTGGCATATGTTATGCTTCAATGATATATTCATTTCAATTGAGAAATAATGAAAACAGGGCACCCGTGTATCTTCTAAACGCGAACCAATCATGCAAAATGAAGGTCATTTTCGGATTCAGCGACGTCGAATTACTAAAGAAATGATGGTTTCATCGAAGATACATTTTGGCTGTTGATTAGTGTTATTTTTCGACTGTCCCTTAAAATGTAACTTAATCCTATTTAGCGCGAAGCGAAGCGAAGCGAAGCAAAAAGCCCGTAAACGTAAATAAACAATAAAATAAGCCTATCATTATATACAACCAATTGAAATATAATCAAAAATCTACTAATGAATCCCACAAAATTTTACATTTTCATGAAATGTCTTACAATGCTATATATGTATATATACCTAGAAATGCGGTACAAATTTTCGCTCAAACATTTCTAAAGGACCGTATAAAATGCGTATCACACTGTATTTAAACTAACATAATTCACTTACATACAAATTCAGCGTAAAATTTTTTTTTTATATTAATCGTTATTATTATATCATTATCACAATTGTTACTAATTCCAAAAGTTTAAACACAAAAAAGACACAAACGTAGGTAGGTTTGAGGACAGGAGAAAAAGTGAACGAAATAAAGTGAAAAGAATGAGTCATCGGCAGCAACGAACAATTTGAAATATCTCTCTCCGACGGGCTGAACGAAAGCTAACGAAATAGGAAACAAACGACTCTGAAATTTAATGTCAGACTCAAATGTTTTGACTCCAACGGAAAACCGACTCCGCAACGACTAAAAGAAGTTTTGAGTCTCTAGACTGCATCTCAAACAACAAATTTTGACGCGCGAAAATTTTTGAAGCGACGCGACTCAGAATAATTTGGAAAATAATGGGCGCCATTTTGAATTTACATTTACAATGAATTTTTGCTTAATTTGATAATTACTCTAAAACGGGTAGCGAAACAGAATATCTACTAATTTTCTTTATACGGAGAACGTGAAAACGATCGTGATTAGTCGAAAGAACACACGCACAAATTTTGAATTCCTATTTATCAGACACGAAAAAATATTGCATAAACATATTTGAAGAACGGAGTGCATGGGTTCGTATTATTAAATTGATAACAATTTAATAAGGTTAGCTGCCACCAAAATGTAGTGTTTACCTCATTTATTAATTATATTTCATTATTTTTTACTCGCTATTCCATTTATCGCTTGCTTTCTCTGTACACTCGTTTTCACTGTACCGTATAAATTCATGGTAGCCACGCCGAGACTATGAAAGCCGTTACAACACAAAGGGGGAAGGGGGTTCATTAACACTCTTTTTAACGCTTGTTAACACTTTATTTAATTTCGAAAATGGTTTAGTTAAACGGGGGGACGCGAGCTGGGGGGTTCAATTATAATAATTTTACGTCGGAGAGGGACACAAAACAATTAATTTAATTTTAAGGTTATATGGCCCCACCAAAACACCTTACGGGCCCAGCGCCGCCTGAATGACTGTCTCTTTTTGGGGGTAGTCCGCTCTCTGGGCCTCTGTTCAGGATTGCCAACTCTTCCAATTTTAAACAATTACAATCTAACAAACATACTTTATTGTAATTTCACAATTATTAGTAAATAATTTATATTAAACATTATAATCTTAATTAAACAAAAATTAATATTCTTAACTAGGCATTACTACAGTTATATATATATATATATATATATATATATATATAGGTCGTGAATGAGGCCAGGTTATATTATAAACGAGAAAAGAGCCGGTTAAATCAATGAGCATAATTTACCTTGTAGAACAGTCTACCTACTTTAAAAATACTATACGGGGTCAAAACACTCACATTAGCTCGTCTGCAAATTCGGGATCGCTTGGCTGACTGTGATTCATTACTGTAACCTCTGCACCGCTGGGCGGACTGCTCGGCGAAGCACTCGTTCTCCTTTCACCGAAAGTGTTTATAACACGGTCTAACTCCGTGGCGGTCCTGTAATTAAAATAATTGTCATGGATTTGAGGCGATTAAAAGTGATGGCTAAAATTATTTTTAAAAACGAATGCACTTCTTAAAAGTTTAATATTTCTAAAAACCTAGCTGTACAAGAAATATAAACAGACCATATATACCATATATATAGATCGTGAATAAGGCATAAACTATTTTCAAAACGTGTTTGTAATGGGTCTTATAAATCTAATTAATAGTGAGTAACTACCAGGTTTATATTATAAACGAGAAAAGAGCCGGTTAAATCAATGAGTATAATTTATCTGTACAATAGAACCGTATATCTCGACACTACCCAAACAATACACACACACACACACACACACACACATACACACACACACACACACAAATATATATATATATATATATATATATATATAATATATATATATACACACATTTAAATGTGGGAATATGCATTAAATAAAGGCCTGCGACACTCGATATCTGATCACTGTTTACGCTATATATATATATATATATATATATATATATATATATATATAATATATATATATATATATATATATATTTAAAAGGTAAATATAAATGGAAGGCCGCACAAATTAATTTTCAAAGCCTTTAATATGACACCTCATCAGTGTTTAAGCGCGAATATTTCAATTTGCCTATAACTTAACGTTTAAGCATCCACATGAAAAGTAAAAATGTGCTATGTAATCTAAAAATACTTACAAGACCTCCTATATGCTCTGGCACTCCTTCCCCCGTCCCAATACCACGACATCTGGATCACTGAGATGGATGGGGGATGCCGCCCCCATTTCGTCAAAAGTTGCTAAAACACGTCCTAACTCGGAATCGTTCCTGCAAGTAAAATAAATGTCATGAAATTGGATGCGGTAACTCGTTTTGTGCCCTAACATCGGCGTTATTTAAACGGGGAAAAATAGTGTTATTCAATGCTAATAAATGAGATTTGTTTGCGTTGAGACACACTGTCTGCGGTTAGGTTAGGTTAGCCTAGTTTACTCACGGCTAGGTTAGGTTAGGCTAGGTTAGTTTACACCCGGTTAGGTTTGGTTAGGCTAGGTTAGTTTACACCCGGTTAGGTTTGGGCTAGGTTAGTTTACATCCGGTTAGGTTTGGTTAGGCTAGATTAGTTTACACCCGGTTAGGTTTGGTTAGGCTAGGTTAGTTTACAGCCGGTAGGATAGGTTAGGTTTGGTTAGGTTAGTTTACACCCGGTTAGGTTTGGTTAGGCTAGGTTAGTTTACACCCGGTTAGGTTTGGTTAGGCTAGGTTAGTTTACACCCGGTTAGGTTTGGTTAGGCTAGGTTAGTTTACACCCAGTTAGGATAGGTTAGGTTTGGTTAGGTTAGTTTACACCCGGTTAGGTTGGGTTAGGCTAAGTTAGGCCAGTTTAGGTTAGGTTAGGTTATGATAAACTAAAATAAAGCTAGGTTAGGTTAACAGCAAATTGGAAGCGTAAACAGATATAACGACGAAGGAGTGTGTCCACGATATATATATATATATATATATATATATATATATATATATATATATATACGAGTCATTAGGCAATGACTAAGCACATTATTCAAAACGTATGCAAATCTTAAAAGTTTTGAGTAGTTTTTTTAAAAACAAACTATCTGCAGAGCGTCCTATAATTTTTAAAAAACAAACAGATATAACGACTAGGTTAGGTTAGGTTAACAGCAAATTGGAAGCGTAAACAGATATAACGACGAAGGAGAGTGTCCACGATATATATATATATATGAAAATTATTTCACGAAAGTAACACGTGAAAAATATTTATGATGAATAAAACCACGAAGGAAAGGAAACAGAATGGTGCTCAAGCGCTTTCGTCTAATGACATCTTCAGGAACACTGAAGTACATAAACAGTTACAGCCTATATATAGGTTACAGAAAAAAAAAAAAAAAATATATATATATATATATATATATATATATACAATAAACGTAGAAACAAAAAGGATTGTGGGAGGGGCACACAAATTTATAAGGAAAAACTATCGATTTTTAGCACAAGATTAAATGAATTGTTTCCAACCAATGTTATAGATAAAAAAAATATACAAATTTATACTGGAAATCTGCTCGGGTTTTAGCACTGCCCTTTTTGTATATAAAAATTGAAAAATTATCGATTTTTAGCACAAGATTAAATGAATTGTTTCCAACCAATGTTATAGATAAAAAAAAAATATATACAAATTTATACTGGGAATCTGCCCGGGTTTTAGCACTCTGCCCTTTTTGTATATAAAAATTGAAAAATAAAAGTTATTAGGGTGGCATACAAGTTTACCAAAGATTTAGCGTTCTACCTTTCTTATCTAAATCTGTTCTGAAGGAATTCAAAACAACAGGATCGAGTTGAAAAAGACCTTTGCTCATGTTGAAGTTATTTGTAAGTTGGATAATGGCAGACTCAAGAATATTTCTATTAACAATGTTGCTAGAGTGAAATAAAACTGAAGCATTATTCCAATCAATACAGTGGGATAACTCTGACAAATGGACAAAAAGGGCACTGGACAACTGTCCTGTTCTAACGGAATATTGATGCTGTTTTATACGTGTGTGCAAATCATTTCCCGTCTGACCTATGTAAAAGGAATCACATTGTTTACAACCAACTTTGTAGATAATGCCTGAATTATTATTGGTAGGGCTATTTTTTACTATGATTTTTTCACAATATTGTTATATGAAAATACTACATTAATATCCAAAAGTTTAAGTACATTAGCAATGCCTAAAAAGCCCGGGAAAAATGGAAGTACTAAAATATTTTTTGACAAAGTACGAGTGTTATTATTGACACGATAGAAAGTTCGTTTTGCCTTGTTGAAACAAGATTCCATAAACGCAGATGGATAACACAGATCACTTCCAATACCGTTGATTTTTTTTAATTCGGCATCGATGTATTCCGGACTGGCGATCCTAAGGGCGCGGAGAAACATTGAAGAAAAAATGGCCTTCTTAGTGGGGGTGTCATGTCCCGAGTAAAAGTGTACGTAGGACAAATTGTTTGTTTGTTTCCGATAGATACTAAACTTAAAACCTGGGCTTTCCCTATGTACACGCACATCCAAAAATGGGATTGAATTGTCTTGTTCCACTTCTAAAGTAAACTTAATGGAGGGGACTTGATCATTTAACTGAAGGAGGAAGTTATCCATGGGGCCAGATACATAAAATATCGTCGACGTACCGCAACCAAGGGATGCCAACCCCCAGGATTCTCGGAATGTAAGTAATTTCGAAAAACTCCATATAAATATTGGAGAGGAGGGGCGACAAGGGGTTGCCCATGGCCATCCCAAAAACTTGTTGATAATACTCGTTATTGAAAGTGAATTTACAGTCTTTGATGCAAAGCTTAATAAGTTCCAAAACAATGTGTGAAGGTAGTGGCAGGTCATACTTATGTCATTCTTGGGAGAGAAAGTCAAGCATATCGTCAATCGGCACTTTTGTAAACAATGAACTAATGTCAAAACTGATCAATCTATCGTTAGTTTCAGTACGTGCATTATTCAATTTTTCAGTAAGATCCATGGAATTTTTTACATGTGAATCAGAGATAGTTCCGAGAATGGGGGACAAGACTTTGACACGCCATTTGGAGAGTTTATAAGTAATAGAGCCCACCGAGATAATAATAGGGCGCATAGGGTTGCCAGGTTTGTGGGTTTTAATAAGACCGTAAAGGTAGGGCAGAGAAGGTGAAGTGGACATGAAAAGCGGAATTAAGTCCTTATGATCTTTGAGAATGCGTTTCAAGCCACTATTAAATGATTTGATGACGTCATCCTGCGGGTCCTTCCTAAGTTTGCTGTATGTGGCGGGGTCCTGGAGAAGCTCGTTCATCTTTCTGATTCACTTCTGATTCTCTCTGATTCACATGTAAAAAATTCCATGGATCTTACTGAAAAATTGAATAATGCACGTACTGAAACTAACGATAGATTGATCAGTTTTGACATTTGTTCATTGTTTACAAAAGTGCCGATTGACGATATGCTTGACTTTCTCTCCCAAGAATTACATAAGTGTGACCTGCCACTACCTTCACACATTGTTTTGGAACTTATTAAGCTTTGCATCAAAGACTGTAAATTCACTTTCAATAACGAGTATTATCAACAAGTTTTTGGGATGGCTATGGGCAACCCCTTATCGCCCCTCCTCTCCAATATTTATATGGAGTTTTTCGAAATTACTTACATTCCGAGAATCCTGGGGGTTGGCATCCCTTGGTTGCGGTACGTCGACGATATTTTATGTATCTGGCCCATGAATCGTGACCTGGATAACTTCCTCTTTCAGTTAAATGATCAAGTCCCCTCCATTAAGTTTACTTTAGAAGTGGAACAAGACAATTCAATCCCATTTTTGGATGTGCGTGTACATAGGGAAAGCCCAGGTTTTAAGTTTAGTATCTATCGGAAAAAAACAAACAATTTGTCCTACGTACACTTTTACTCGGGATATGACACCCCCACTAAGAAGGCCATTTTTTCTTCAATGTTTCTCCGCGCCCTTAGGATCGCCAGTCCGGAATACATCGATGCCGAATTAAAAAAATCAACGGTATTGGAAGTGATCTGTGTTATCCATCTGCGTTTATGGAATCTTGTCTCAACAAGGCAAAACGAACTTTCTATCGTGTCAATAATAACACTCGTACTTTGTCAAAAAATATTTTAGTACTTCCATTTTTCCCGGGCTTTTTAGGCATTGCTAATGTACTTAAACTTTTGGATATTAATGTAGTATTTTCAAATAACAATATTGTGAAAAATATCATAGTAAAAAATAGCCCAACCAATAATTCAAGCATTATCTATAAAATTGGTTGTAAACAATATGATTCCTTTTACATAGGTCAGACGGGAAATGATTTGCACACACGTATAAAACAGCATCAATATTCCGTTAGAACAGGACAGTTGTCCAGTGCCCTTTTTGTCCATTTGTCAGAGTTATCCCACTGTATTGATTGGAATAATGCTTCAGTTTTATTTCACTCTAGCAACATTGTTAATAGAAATATTCTTGAGTCTGCCATTATCCAACTTACAAATAACTTCAACATGAGCAAAGGTCTTTTTCAACTCGATCCTGTTGTTTTGAATTCCTTCAGAACAGATTTAGATAAGAAAGGTAGAACGCTAAATCTTTGGTAAACTTGTATGCCACCCTAATAACTTTTATTTTTCAATTTTTATATGCAAAAAGGGCAGAGTGCTAAAACCCGGGCAGATTTCCAGTATAAATTTGTATATATTTTTTTTTTATCTATAACATTGGTTGGAAACAATTCATTTAATCTTGTGCTAAAAATCGATAGTTTTCCTTATAAATTTGTGTGCCCCTCCCACAATCCTTTTTGTTTCTCCGTTTATTGTATATATATATATATTCTTTTTTTCTGTAACCTATATATAGGCTGTAACTCTTTATGTACTTCAGTGTTCCTGAGGATGTCATTAGACGAAAGCGCTTGAGCACCATTCTGTGTTTCCTTTCCTTCGTGGTTTTATTCATCATATATATATATACCGGGTGCGGCAAAAATAACGTCCTTTTTAGTTTATTCTCTTTTATTGAAGGAAATAAATCAATTACAGCATTTTAAGAGAAATAATAAGGTTTTTAAGAAAAATACAGCATTTTAAGAAAAATAATAAGTACTTTCTCAGTAAAAACTAAAAAATAACTGGAATTTAATTAATTTTGTGGTTGGC
The DNA here is from genome assembly GCA_023014485.1 of Bathynomus jamesi. Classification (NCBI taxonomy): domain Eukaryota; kingdom Metazoa; phylum Arthropoda; class Malacostraca; order Isopoda; family Cirolanidae; genus Bathynomus; species Bathynomus jamesi. The sequence continues at coordinate 104,410 of JAJOZX010009818.1, forward strand.
TCAATACACCTTAAAAAAATGTACTCTACAGTACATACATAGTATTTACTAACCTAATGATCATGTTCAAAATGCTCCCCTTAGTGTTCTATACAACATTGAACCCTACCAGCAACACTTCTAGAAACCTTTTGACACATTTCTACGTTAATTGTAGTAAATTTTTCACGAATTGTTTGTCTTAATTCAGGAAGTGTTTTCGGTTTGACCTTGTAAACAAGATCTTTCAGTACACCCCACAAGAAAAAGTCAGGTGGTGTTAGGTCTGGCGATCGAGCTGGCCACTCAATTGCTCCACGTCGTCCTATCCACCTCCCTTCAAAATTTAAATTTAACCATTCCCTAACGAGTAACCCATAGTGGGGTGGCGCACCATCCTGTTGAAAGTAAATTCCATTCTGATTTCTAACTCTCGGCCAGAATTCAGTTTGCAGCATTTGTAAATAATTATCTTGATTAACAGTACTATCAAAGAATATCGGGCCTATTATTCCCATGGAAGAGATGGCTGCCCAAACTGTCACTCCTGGTAGGTTAACGTCTTTTTCCAAGATAACATGTGGGTTAACATCGCTCCAGTACACACAATTATGGCGATTGATTTGCCCGTTCAATTTGAATGTTGCCTCATCTGACCACCATATCTTATCAAGAAAGGTCTCATCTTCATTGACTTTATTAAGGAAATTTTCGCAAAACTCTGATCGTCTATCTGCATCTCCATCATGCAAGCTCTGTAACACGCGAGGGATGTAAGGCTTCATCTTGTTCTTCTTTAAGAGTCTACGGACACTTCTGTCACTGATACCCAACTCTGTAGAAAGACGTCTACTGGATTTTTGAGGAGTGTGCAACAATGATTCTCTTAATTCATCGGACTTTTCTAAGGTTGTTGCTGAAACTGGCCTCCCTGATCTTGTGGCATCACTTACGCTTCCGGTTCTTTCAAGTTTCCTAATTAGACTTGTGATATTGCGGCTCTGCACTTGTCGAATGTTAAATTCTTCTGATAACAAACGAGCGGCTTTAGCTCCATTGTTATTGTTCTGGTAATAATGTTAACTGCTTTCACTCTTTGTTCTCTCGTCAATCGCAAGGCCATATTTATTCAGAATTTCTGTAAAAATAAAAGAAACAAAATGATACAATATAAAACTAAAAAATTATACTGTATAAAACTATAAAGATACAATTATTAAAAGGGCGTTACTTTTGCCGCACCCTGTATATATATATATATATATATATATATATATATATATACATATATACAGGGTGGGCGGAAAGTAGCTCCCTATTTTGGATTGGTAAAAAAATACGTATATTATCCATTTATTTCAGAAGAAATAGTATGAAAAGGTAGGCATACATGGTAGGTTTTCTCTAAAATTCAATGTGGGCTCCAACTCTTTCCACCAGCTTCTGGAGCCGCCCAGGAATGGCGTCCACTGACTTTAGCAGGAACTCCGGCGGGATGGAGGACATGACTTCCCGAATTCGGTCCTCCAGTTCATCCAATGTCCTCGGTTTGGTGCGGTAGACTTCTTCCTTTACCCACCCCCAAAGAAAGAAGTCGCACAGTGTCAAGTCGGGGCTCCTGGCTGGCCATTGATGTGGACCACGACGACCCATCCAACGCCCAGGGAAGTGGGCATCCAGCCACTCACGGACAACAAGAGCGAAGTGCGGAGGGGCGCCATCTTGCATAAATATGAGATCGTCGATGTTCTCCCATGTGCTGACAACCGGCCAGACCTCGTTTCGCAACATAGCAAGGTACCGCTCAGCATTCATGGTGTTCCGCAGAAGGAACGGGCCCACAACCTGATCTGAGGTCATACCACACCACACCGTTACACTGAACCGATTCTGCCGTTTTTCAGCGGTAACCGTGCGACTTCTTTCTTTGGGGGTGGGTAAAGGAAGAAGTCTACCGCACCAAACCGAGGACATTGGAAGAACTGGAGGACCGAATTCGGGAAGTCATGTCCTCCATCCCGCCGGAGTTCCTGCTAAAGTCAGTGGACGCCATTCCTGGGCGGCTCCAGAAGCTGGTGGAAAGAGTTGGAGCCCACATTGAATTTTAGAGAAAACCTACCATGTATGCCTACCTTTTCATATTATTTTTTCTGAAATAAATGAATAATATACATATTTTTTTACCAATCCAAAATAGGGAGCTACTTTCCGCCCACCTTGTATATATGAGCATCTCTAATTTGCTATGGGAAAACGAGAATCAAACAAATGCGATGGGCATAATTTTAGTTATTTTACGCTGTAGAAAATCACTGAACAAAGTTGGGTTTAAATTCTCTAAAATTTAAAACTGCCGAGAGAAGCGCAAAAAAAAAAAAAAAATATATATATATATATATATGAATCGAAGCCGAACCTCTAGGCAGGTAACAGTTCACTTCGCATTATTATGATTTTTTTATAAATTAAAATAAAGCTAGGTTAGGTTAACGACAGATTGAAAGCGTAAACAGATTTAACGACGAATGAGTTAGAGAATAATTGAAAATATTTTCAATTATTGCTACCTTTTATAAGATTAATTTCAAAGCGTAATTGTTGTGGGAAAACGAGAAACATTACTCACATTTCAGTAAAGACTTCGTTGATTGGTTCATTGACAGTTTCGCATGCTTCGGCGATAAAGCTCAATCATGATTCGTGTGTTGCAGCAAGTTGCACGAAAAACTGACGGTTCGTAACAAAGGGGGGTGGTGGGTGACGGTTCGTAACAAAGGGGGAGGCACTCTTGCAACAAAGGGGGGTGGGGTGGCACTCTTGCAACATTACGTAACATTTCTGCACTCTGACATTTAACGGCTATACTACTGGGCAAAATATACTGAGTGCCCCGAGTATATTACTTAAAACATAGCTTCCCTTTAAATTTTCTTTAGTGATTCCTGCTCATAATTACTATGAGCTCGGGGTTTCCGCGGTTTGGGTTGTAGTACAATTTACTTCAACTCTTCTTTTGTCCCGTTCGTGGGTTGGTGGGTAAAGACAATACACCCACACTCAGGATGAGCAACGTGACCATTGATACTTTTCTATTAATTCAATTTTTACCACTAAGCCACAAGTAAATTAACACTGTTTTTATCGTTATTATAATAACTTCAGATTTTAACTTTAGATCATTATAATTATATAAATTGTTTTATTATGAAACATCAGTATTTCTATACTTTTAATCTTACAAGCAGAGCCTTCGGCCCCCTGCCCTACGGGCGGGGCTTGTGCTTCGCTGGGGTTACCTCTTTGGGGAGGTCATTCTTCCTCTCCCCAAAACCCCTTCACCCCCCTTTATGCAACTTGGGGGATAACCCCCTCCCCCATCACCCCACCCTTCTCCCTATTACCCCACCTCTATCCCCCATTACCCCCACCCCACTCCCCCATTACCCCTACCCCACTCCCCCACCCCAATCCCCCCAACCCTCCCCACCCCCATCCCCCCAACCCTTCCCCACTACCTTCACCTCTATCCCCCATTACCCCCACTCACTCCCCCGTTACCCCCAACGATCTCCCCATTACCCCCACTCACTCCCCCGTTACCCCCAACGATCTCCCCATTACCCCCACCCCCAGGGGGGGAAGGGGCTGGCACCTTGCAACAATTGATCAACATTGCAATTACATATGCACTCGAACATTTTGCGGTCATACTACTTTGGGAACTAAATAGTGTGACACATATACTATCACTGATATCGTTTTTACCTGAAATGTATCCTTTTATAGCTGGACGATGTGCAGCTTTATTATTTTTTTTTTCACTTTTTCATGTACTTTTTTTATTGGTTGTAGATGTTCACAGATTACTTTAACTTTACACTTACGTTATATAATTCAAGAGACAAGGTTAAGCCTTGACTGAAAATCAAGTAAGCCTTCAAAAATGATGTAGCTTCGCGCGTGACATAAATAAAAAGCGCAGGGCCGCGGACAGAGGACTCCACGTCGGCGGCCCCATTCGAAAATGAACTTAATTTTCTGTTATTAACTGATCGTAATATTGGCCCTACTTCCCACGGGCTCTGATCAAAAATGTTGAAAACAAATTAACAAGGGAAGGCAAAACGATGTTAAGATGAACAAACTGCTTCCGACGACTGTCTGACTCTTCTTGACTCAACTCTCTCACCCTCTCTGCAGATGCGCTGCCTTTTTCATCGAGCAGATTTCATTGTTCCATTCGCGCTTTACACCTGATCTTCAGTTTATTTATTATTGCACCGACAACTTAAGAGACAGAAATTAATACATGATTTTGATAGTTTTTAGAATTTCTCACCTATTCCACAGTATTCAACTAACTTTATTGCCTATTTTCTGTTATTAAATCTCTTACTTATATAGATATGGTATTATATGAAAACTAATTTATCTTTAAGGACATGATTGGGCAAGACTAGAGGTGGGTATCACGTGACAAACAAACCTACAGTATGCCTGATTGGCTGAACGTGAATGCAAGTATGAACAAAACTAAACCAGTTGTCCTGGCTTCGTGATTTATGTCACGTACTCTTGTCCAAATTCAAAATAGGTCCATTTCTATTGTAGTGAATACTCTTATTTTAGTTTCAAGTTAAATGTTAATTTTACAGTCTTGAATTTCGGAATAGTTATAAATTCATTTTAAATTAGTTACCCCATTATAATTCAATTGTGAACCACATTAATACTAATTTTATGTATACTATATTATTTTATTGTATGTAAACATAATTAATTATATATCACAATTGTCAGTTAATCATTTATATTCAAATATTTATTTTAATCTAATGCCATGTCCATTTTGCAAATAAATAATAGAAAACCAAAGGTTATATTTTCCACCTTTGGTACTGTCGCAGTTTCGCCTAACGGACTCAATACGGCTAGTGAGATAATCATTGGTTGGCACTTAACTAGCGGCAGTGCTTATGGCTACATCATCCAGGTTAACCTATACCGGATAGATGCGCTACGGTCCCAAGCCGTAGCTTGCCTAGGCCGACGACGACGACGACGTAAACCAACAATTGATGACCCCGGAGCTGGATTACCCCTTCTACCCGAACGACTAGGACTAGACTGTAATGTCGTTCGTGCCCATCACCCCCTTCACCCGAACGACTAGGACTAGACTGTAACGTCGTTCGTGCCCACCACCCCCTTCACCCGAGCGACTAGGACCAGACTGTAACGTCGTTCGTGCCCATCACCCCCTTCACCCGAGCGACTAGGACCAGACTGTAATGTCGCTCGTGCCCTCTGCCCCTCACCCCTGCCCGTGCGCTCTGTGCCTGCGCTCGTCTCAACCTCCACTCCTTCGTTGGGAACTTGTCGTCTTGCTTGTACGTCAGCAAGCATAGGAGAAGATGCCTGACGACGCTGGTGCCATCTCCCACTTGAGCGTAAAGCTCCCCGTCTTCTGGCCGGGTGATCCATTTATTTGGTTCCACCAAGTGGAATCACAATTCAACTTGGGAAGGATCACCGCTAGCAGGACGAAATACGATCATGTTTTGTCCTCTCTACCAGCGAGCATCATCTCTGAAGTCCGTGACGTCATCGTATCTACTTCCACGAGTGAGGACCCGTACAACGATCTGAAGTCTGCCATCCTGTGCCGCACCACTGTCTCCGAGCGTGAGAAACTACATCAGTTAATCTCAAAAGAAGAACTTGGAGACCGTAAGCCCACTCAAATGCTGAGGGCTATGCAGTGCGCTCTAGGCGAACGCGCACAAACCTTCGATAAGGACATCTTTAGACAGTTGTTCTTGCAGAAACTTCCTCCATCAGCTCAGCGTGTCTTGGCCACTATGGATCCTGCTACTCCAGTTGATAAACTAGCAGAAACTGCCGACAAAGTAGTGGAGATTGACACAGCTCCGGTCAACAACGTGAACACACAATCGGAACTGGAGTTGAAAGTGGAAGAGTTAAGTCAACAACTCAACCACGTTTGTTCTCTGCTACAAAATCAACGGCAAAGAAGCCATTCTCGGTCAAGATTTACGAAGAGGCATCGTTCGAGTTCCGGGAAGATCTGCTTCTACCACTCGAAATTTGGAAAGAAGGCTAGGAAGTGCATCTCCCCTTGCAATTTTTCGTCGGGAAACCCCAGCAGCGAGTCCTAATGGCGTCTAGTACTCGCACTGCCAACCTGTTATTCATAAGGGACAGGAACTCTGGTGTCAATTTCTTGGTCGATACCGGAGCGTCAGTCAGTGTATTCCCTCAAAAATCTGGTTATACGCACTCGGAATCTCCGCCTCTATACGCTGCTAACGGTTCACGCATACCCACGTACGGTACTCAGTCGCGTGAACTAAACTTGGGCCTTCACCGATCCTTCAAGTGGATTTTCATCTGTGCTCAAGTGCAGCATCCCATAATCGGCGCTGACTTCCTCCAGCATTTCAAACTCCTGGTGGATCTTGACAAGCGACGCTTATGCGACCAGGCCACACTGCTTTCTGTTCTTGCCAAACAGGTTGCCCTTCCGGACGCCTCGAACTCTGCACTTTCCCTCGTTCCCCCTAATTCCATGTACCAGTGCCTTTTCCAGCGATATCCAGGAATTCTTCAACCAATGCAGATGGGTGATACCATTAAGCACACCATTACCCATCACATTACAACAAAAGGTCCCCCTGTGTTTGCAAAACCCAGACGTCTTGCCCCGGACAAACTGAAAGCTGCCAAATCGGAATTCCAGCTTATGCTGGATCTTGGGATAATAAGACCTTCCAAAAGCAGTTGGTCCTCTCCCCTACACCTGGTCCAGAAGAAGTCAGGAGACTGGAGACCATGTGGGGATTACCGGTTTTTGAATTCGACAACCATCCCGGACCGATATCCGGTACCAAATGTCCAAGACTTTACTTCTCTTCTCCACGGCAAATCTATCTTCAGTAAAATAGATCTCGTTAAGGCTTTCCACCACATTCCCGTAGAGCCTTCGGATATTCCCAAGACTGCAGTTTGTACACCATTTGGGTTATTCGAATTTGTGAAGATGCCGTTCGGGCTACGGAATGCTGCGCAAACCTTTCAGAGGTTTATAGATGAGGTCACCAGAGGCTTAGACTTTGTTTATGCCTACATCGATGATTTGCTTGTGGCCAGCTCAACGGAAGAGGAACATAAGGAACATCTTTCACTCCTCTTTCAACGCTTAGAACAATACGGTGTTACTATTAATGCATCTAAGTGTGTGTTTGCACAGCCAACCTTGGAATTTCTTGGTCACACGATTTCGCAGCACGGAATTACCCCCCTTCAGGACAAGTGTGAAGTGATAAAAAATTACCCTATGCCAAATAAGCAGCGTGAGTTACGTCGGTTTCTAGGTTTGGTAAATTATTACCACAAGTTCATTAAAAACTGTGCCAGTGTTCTTGCTCCTCTACACGCTATGATCACACACAAACGCAAGGTAACGAAATTGGTATGGTGTAGCGATAGTTTACAGGCGTTCGACAATGCCAAAAATGCTATCAATAGTGCATTGTCTCTGTCATTTCCTATCAGTGATGCCCCCCTAACTCTGACGGTCGATGCATCAGATGTTGCGATCGGTGGTGTGTTGGAACAAACCATTCACGGTCAACAAGCACCCATCGCGTTTTACTCGAAAAAGCTGCAGCCAGCCCAAACGCGTTATAGTGCTTTCGGACGTGAACTTCTTGCTATTTACTTAAACGTGAAGCATTTTCAACATTTCCTTGAAGGCCGAGATTTTTGTGTTTTTACCGACCACAAACCTTTGGTCACTGTCTTCAATAAAAACAGCTGTAACCACTCTCCCAGAGTCATCAGGCAACTCGATTATATCTCGCAATTTACCACAGATATCCGCCACATCAAAGGTGTCTTGAACACTCCAGCGGATGCACTTTCAAGAATAGATTACTTCTGTTACCCTCAGCTCTACACTGTGGAATGCTATTGCACAGGATCAAGATAAGGATACGGAACTACAAGACCTGCTCAGAGAAGACTCCACTCACTCACTTTCCCTCAAGAAAATGAGTATGCCAGGATTGTCTGTGCCCCTCTATTGCGACGTATCAACAGCTGCTATTCGCCCTTATGTCCCTCCATGTCACAGACAAGCAGTCTTCACGGATCTTCATAAGCCCTCCCATCCTGGTATCCGTGCTTCGCAACACCTGGTTACCTCTCGCTTTGTTTGGCCCTCGATGCGGAAGGATGTCAAACATTGGACCAAAACGTGCCTTGCCTGCCAGCGTGCCAAAGTCCAAAGGCACACCAGGTCCCCCTTTGACGCATTTCCGCCCCCATCCCAGCGATTTGAGGTAATTCATGTAGACATTGTTGGCCCTCTTCCAGTGATTCAAGGCCAACGTTATCTGCTCACCTGTCTCGACCGCTTTTCCAGATGGCCTGAAGCCATCCCACTTCCTGATATCCAAGCGGACACTGTTGCAAGAGCCTTTCTTCATGGATGGGTATCAAGATTTGGATTGCCGACAAAAGTCATCACTGACCAAGGTCGCCAATTTGAGTCTTCGCTTTGGAAGAAGTTTACCAGCTTGTTGGGTACAGTACATGCGCATACCTGTGCGTATCATCCGCAAGCTAACGGCCTCGTCGAACGCTTCCATCGCCAGCTGAAGTCATCACTTATGTGTCACGAAGACTCCCATTGGATGGATAAGCTTCCACTCGTGTTGCTTGATATTCGCTCTGCATTTAAGAGTGATCTGAAGACTACAGCGGCTGAACTAGTCTATGGAACAACACTGCGGCTACCAGGTGGCTACTTCACTGCAGGGGATAAGTCATGCGATCCTACGGAATTCGCTCAAACACTTTCCTCTCACATGCAGTCCCTTCAGCCTGTTCCCCCTCGATTGACTAGCCAACAGAACATCTTTGTTTCCCCAGCCCTCCAATCTTGCACCCACGTTTTCGTTCGTGTACCTGTCCCAAAACGGCCTCTCCAATGTCCATATGACGGACCCTATGAAGTTCTCCGACGTACGCGCAAATCATTTCTCATCCAGCGCGGTTCCAAGGTCGACAAGGTTTCTATCGATCGTCTTAAGCCTGCGTTTTTGGAATCAACCTTAAGTGAGGTACAAGTAGCTACCAAAAAGGTTCAGCGGAAATCTGTGTCGTTCGGAACTCTTTGAACTTCCTCTATGGTGGGGGAGTGTGTAGTGAATACTCTTATTTTAGTTTCAAGTTAAATGTTAATTTTACAGTCTTGAATTTCGGAATAGTTATAAATTCATTTTAAATTAGTTACCCCATTATAATTCAATTGTGAACCACATTAATACTAATTTTATGTATACTATATTATTTTATTGTATGTAAACATAATTAATTATATATCACAATTGTCAGTTAATCATTTATATTCAAATATTTATTTTAATCTAATGCCATGTCCATTTTGCAAATAAATAATAGAAAACCAAAGGTTATATTTTCCACCTTTGGTACTGTCGCAGTTTCGCCTAACGGACTCAATACGGCTAGTGAGATAATCACTGGTTGGCACTTAACTAGCGGCAGTGCTTATGGCTACATCATCCAGGTTAACCTATACCGGATAGATGCGCTACGGTCCCAAGCCGTAGCTTGCCTAGGCCGACGACGACGACGACGTAAACCAACACTATCTATCTATTAAACCTAACTCACATTTATACATTATGAATTGTTATTCTATATTGATTATTAAATCCCGATTTTACGATCCCAACAAGAGGATCCCATAAGTGCAAAGTGCAATCTGATTAAAAAAAACCTTTCTCGGCATATGCTGTTGATTTTGTAGACCTTAAGATGTATAGAATAGAGTGCTCGCCTACAGGACTTCCTGTTGATTTGCAGCTGTTTTGCTAACCTTCGGGTGGACTTTCGTTGGCTACGGAAACTCATCGTCGGATTTCATCCAGTACATTATCAGTCACTGTCTTCGAGGAAAATTCCGTTTTGGTGGAATAACGGACCCTTCTCAAAATTGCTGCACAATTCGATGTATTGAGGATTTACTTGGAACAGTTTCATTCGGAAATTTCTGTTTAAATTCTAGGAGCAAGTGTGGTTTATGTCCCCTTGATGCAAAAGGGGACACAAACTACACTCGCTCAAAGTTGGGGAACGTAAACTATCATACATTAGGATCTTTAGGAGACATTTTTTAAATGAATCCATCAAATAAAACGTTAAAATTAACGAAAATATTACGACTTAACCAAACCAATCGTCAATATATATAACCTTTGGTTAACCTTTGGTTAGCTTTCGCCCGAATTGTTCATTCTGACGAAGGTCAAGCTTTTCACTCCACCTTAGACCTACAGTTTAACGTGGAATCCGAACCACGCCCCATCAGCAGCCCAGCGTCTTAACCACTAGGCCACCTAGGGTACCCATTTATCTACCAACCACTTTCTTTATTGTGTGGAAGGATGAACAGCTGGGTTTTGCTGCGCGCCGGCTGCCGTCGGGTCTCGAACCCGGGGCCGATGGATTCGTAGTCCCATACAGGGTGTCCCATAAGTCCGGCATCATCGGAAAAATAATTAAAAAAGGCAAAACAAAAGCTTTTATTTACAGAACGTGCTCAATATGTCTACCATTGTTTTCAATACACAAATTCAGACGTGATACCCAGTCAGCAAGCACACGGTGAATGATGTCAGGAGTAATGGTGTTACATGCCCCAATAATGCGCTGCCGCAAATGTTCAACACTCCTAATTTTCTCTGCGTATACCAGCGCTTTCAAGTGGCCCCAGAGATAAAAATCTAGTGGCGTGAGATCGGGCTTCTAGCTGGCAATTCCACAGGCCCTCGACGTCCTATCCAATGACCAGGGAATTGTTGGTGCAGGTATTCCCTTACTTGGGTGCTGTAATGTGCAGGAGCGCCGTCTTGCTGGAACCATGTTGGGAAATTTCCTTCTTCGTTCAAGACGCTTGGAAATGCTTCTTCCTTGAGCATACGTAGGTAGGTGCCTCTAGTGACATGTTCATCGAAAAAGAGGGGGCCTATGATGCGATCCTTCCAAATTCCACACCTTACCATCACCCGAGAAGCACCTTGTTCCTTTGAAGAGGTATACCAGTGAGGGTTGTTTTGAGACCAGTAGCGGGTGTTCTGTCGATTTACCTCACCATTTCCATAAAAAACAGCCTCGTCACTGAACAGAATGGTGGACGGGAAATTGGCATCCCGAGCATATTGTTCCGTAGCCCATTCACAAAATTCCATCCGCCGGTCGATATCATCTTCGCTTAATTTCTGTAGGATCTGAAGTTTATATGGATGCCATTTGTGAGCCTGAAGAATGCGATGGATGCTACTTTTCGACACTCCTGTCTCGGCGGACAATCGCCGAAGAGACTTATTGGGACTTCTGTTAAAATGAGCCAGGATAGCAGTCACTGTATCATCGTCAGTGGACCTCCTTGAAGGTCCACTGCGTGGTTTATCTTCTATGGATCCTGTTTCCTTAAACTTTGCAACAAGTCTGCTAACACAACTCTGTTATTGGCTCGCGGTCTGGATGCAGTCTGTTAAATTCAGCAGCGGCCTCTCTTTGACTCCGATTTCCTATGAGTAGAATTATCTGGATTCGTTCTTCTCACAGACATTATGGCCTGTAGAAAGAGAAAAATATGAATTATGGTTTGTAGAAATAGAAAAATATGAATTTCTCCTATGATGCCGGACTTATGGGACACCCTATATATATATATATATATATATATATATATATATATATATATATATATATATATATATGTTGAATAAAACCACGAAGGAAAGGAAACACAGAATGGTGCTCAAGCGCTTTCGTCTAATGACATCCTGAGGATGTCATTAGACGAAAGCGCTTGAGCACCATTCTGTTTCCTTTCCTTCGTGGTTTTATTCATCATAAATATTTTTCACGTGTTACTTTCGTGAAATAATTTTCATATATATATATATATATATATATATTTATATAATTTAGTGGTGGACCGGATGTCAGTTTTTCAACATCTGCGGATGTGGATGCGGATCTTTAATTTCAATATCCGCGGATGCGGATATTTAGTTAATCTATCAATATAATATAGAATTATGAATATATGACATAATTTTTCAAATTTCGCGATATTACTATTATGGCAGGCAATGCATAAGAATTAAAATTAATATTAATGTTTTTATTATGATAAAAATAATAACTTTCTCAAGAGTTTCAGCCACAGAAAATTCAATGAAACAAGTTTCATTCAATTTTCTGTGAGACCAGGTATTTATATTTTGAGGTTTATATATTTGTTTGTTCATTAATAAATAATTAATACTTTACATGAAATGTGCATGACTGGGCCTTATAAGCTACTTTATAAGCTAATTTAATTGTAAATTGCATAATTTATTAGAGGTAATATCCGCAAAACATCCGTAGTCAGAAGTGCGGATGCGGATGTAAAAAATGATGCGGATATCCGGCCCACCACTAAATTTTATATATATACTGTATATATATATATATATATATATAAATTGACGATTGGTTGGGTTCAGTCGTAATATTTTCGTTAGTTTTAACGTTTTATTTGATTAGGTATACGTGGACAAAGTTGGAAAACGCAAACTACACTAGGATAATGTAGGGGAACGTAAACTACACTAGGATAATGTTTAGGGAACGTACGGTATATTACACTAGGCACCACAGGGGGACGTAAACTATACTTGTTCCAAATTCTCTAATACACTCCCTAAATTATCAAGTTTTAAAGCAAGTTTAAAATAAGTTTCAATTTTAAGGCTTATGCCTTATAAACTTAAAAAAAATAATTTACTAAAAAAAAAACAGCAGCTGAATACTAAAAAGGAATGACAGATGCCAACAATTAAACTAAGCTGATCTTAAGTTAGCTCACAAAAAAATGTCAACAAAATTAATGAAATATTAAATAATGAGGAGGGGATTCAGTTATAGTTCTGTCACTCTGTAGTTTCTACTACAGGGTGGGCCGTAAGTTTCCATACATAGGAAAAATAAACATTTTTTTATGGACAACCATTTTTATTTATAATATGCTCTACATGGTTGCCATTGTTTTCAAAACACATTTCAATACGTGTTCCCCACTGTTGATGAACACGCATTAGTACAGTTGACGTTATGCTTGTAATGGCGTTGGTGATACGTTCCTTTAGATGATTTATGTCTCGTATCTTTTCCTGATACACCATGGCCTTCAAGTGCCCCCAAAGATAGAAATCAAGGGGGGTGAGATCTGGGGATCTGGGAGGCCACTCCACAGGACCACGCCGACCAATCCAAGCATCCGGAAACTGCTGATCCAAATACCGACGCACGTGAAGACCATAATGAGGTGGAGCTCCATCTTGCTGGAAGTAAACTGGGAAGTTACCTTCCTCGTTTAGCAGGGATGGGAAAATCTCTTCTTGCAACATGTTAAGATACCTTTCGGCATTAAGATTTCCACTGACAAAAATTGGTCCAATAATTCTGTCACCCCATATCCCGGCCCACACCATCACTTTACCGGCACCTTGCATCTTCGTCGGACTCAGCCAGTTAGGGTTAGCATTACTCCAATAACGTATGTTTTGCCGATTAACCTCTCCATTGACGTAAAAATTTGCTTCATCAGTAAACAAGATCTTACGTCAAACGCATATTCTTAGGGTATCTGAAACATAAAAACGAACGTTTAATTTTTCCTATGTATGGAAACTTACGGCCCACCCTGTATATCGTCATTTAAAAATCCTTTCAGAAGTGTGAGTAAGGACAGGCATCTCGTGGTGTATTCGAATACTCTCAATTGTCATTCAAAGTTTAAGTGATTAACTACAAATGAATACGTACAAATGAATTAAGTATGAATGAATGGCAGAGTGGGTAACGTGGCGGCTCGTAAAATTTTAATCTTCAGTGGCGTCGGTTCGAATTGCACAGAGGTAAGGTAAATTTATTTTCATTGTATTTAATCTTAAAACTTACTGTAAGTTGCTGTTAATATGTTGTTCCTGATTAACATGGAATTGATATGCATATAATTACACTAGGTTAATGAAAATAAACTGAAATGGTACTTGATTAACATTTCCTCCAATAGATGCCGCCACCACTTCGATCAATTATTTTCAAAGAATCAGTTCCTTGAAAAGTATTTCATCAAGTATCAAAGGTTGACGAAAATAATGCCATCACCGAGGGCACTTGTTCGATGAAAGAATTTCGCACATCTTGATGAAAATTCTAGTTTGAGTGTGCAAGTGAAAACTGCCACTAAATATTTTTTGTCTTTTTAACTTTGAATTTTTAATGCTAAATGCTGTTTTCTTTTTCTTGTCCTGTTCTTTTTAAGGTTTATTATTATGCACGCAAAAAAGATTTGCCTTTTTACAAAACGCATTTTTTAGACAAGTAAGCGTGTCTGTGAAGGTGGAAAAAGGAAAGCAAGGACGTGAAGGTTGTTCTTGTTGGTTAGCCGATCAGCCCACCCTGATCGAGCAAGCCGGCGGCACGCAGGTAACCGATCGCCCTCTCCGGAGTGGACCAGGGGTTCAGCGCACTAGTGATGTTTTGTTTGGTTCTATGTTGTGCTAGAGCGGTACAGTCTGTCATAATGTGTTCAATTGTTTGTGGTGTGTCATGGCACAGGTGGCAGGTGTCTTCTGTGGAGTTGTCTAGTCTGTGTTTATATGACTGTAAGTTGGGGTGCGACTTCGCACCTTGGACTGCAGTCAGACCGAGTCGTGTCAGTGCTTTGTGGGTTAGGTGTGTGTGTGTATGTGTTTTCTGTACTGTGTGATGTCTGTGGGGCCTGGTATGGAATGGAGTATTTGGTTATAATGTCTCTCTGGTGTTACCTTAGTGGTGCGAGGTGTCGGTGCATGATTGCACATGTAGTGGCAAGGGTGTTGCGGGTTAGTTGTCGTTGCTGCCATGAATTGTGTTCCCCTCATGTCTAAATGTTCCCTAACTTTCAGTATTTTTTTTTTGGATCATGTCAAGAATAGCGAACCCAACACCTGCAGGGTTCGCTATTCTTGACAAGGGAATTTTTGGGTTCGCTATTCTTGACATGGTAAAATTGGGTTCGCTATTCTTGACATGGGAAGTCCTCAAGGACGTTTTCATAACTTCAGACGGTAGGTTTATGTTTCCCAATTTTAAGTAATTAGTTAAGGACGTATTAAATGCTTTTATATTAGTCTTTTTTTATTTAACCAAACTAGCACGACTTAACCTAACCAATCGTCAATGCCGTACAGTATAAAGAATCATCTTCTCTTAATATATAAAAATAAATAAATAAAAAAAATTATTGTTTTTTATTTATTTTTTTAGGTTAATTGTACGCCCTTGACGATTGGTTAGGTTAAGTCGTGATAGTTTGGTTAATTTTTGCTACCCGCGACCCGCACGAAGGGCATAAGACTAAAATTAACAACATGCGAGGATGCAAACGCGAATTTCTTCCAGGTTATTTACAACAGTTCATGTGGATGGAAAGAAATAAAGTAAACAGGGTAATTAATTTCTGTAACGCAATTCCTTTACATGATATTTATAATGGGTTTGCTATTCTTGACATGGGAACTTTTGGGTTCGCTATTCTTGACAAGGGAATTTTTGGGTTCGCTATTCTTGACATGGTAAAATTGGGTTCGCTATTCTTGACATGATCCTTTTTTGTGTGTGCAGGTGTTCTATTGGTGTTGTGTGAGTGCATCCTGTAATGATACGAAGTGCGTTGTTTTGTATTGTCTGTAAGGTGTTTTTGTGTGTGTTTGAGATAATGGGTGCCCAGCATGGAGTAGCATAGTCCATAACTGAGCGAATATATTGTTTGTATACGAATGATGTTGTTTCCTGCTGGTGTCCAAAGTTTGTGCCTGTTAGTACCAGGGTTGGTACCCAAAAACCCAAGACCAAAAACCCACCAAACCCCACCAAAAACCCCACCAAAAACCCAACCTAAAAACCCACATCAATTTACTTCTCATAATCTTATTTTTAACTTGGCATTTTTTATAATATGGTTCTGCAGTCTTATATATTAACAACTATAAACTATAATTAATGTGATAAGGCCAATATAAACTAAAATTTACAGAAACTATTTATTTGACATGTTTCATTATGAACCTTATATCTAATACTGTATCTAATTTATCTATCTTCTAATTAACTACCAATATCTAAAAATAAATCATGTTTCTTTTCAACTTTATAATTTAAATAATTTAAGTGGTACCTAATATTGATTATTGATCAGTATGTTCAGCATCTTTTGACCTTAGGTGGCGGTAGATTCGAACCAACATTTCTGCCTTTTCTTTCCCGAACCTATTTCGCATTTTACTCCATACCAAGCCAAACGTTGAAAAAAATCTTTTCAATGATCCGGAACTGGCCGGACAACTATGAATAGATCTCATAAATTTAGCAAAACCTAATGGTAACCTGGTCTCTTTTTTTCCTTTCATTTCAACAATTTTCCACCACAATTACTTGCTGATGTAGAGCTCACTATAAGTACTATCTTTGAATAAATAAGGGGAAAAAATTAGTGTGTCTTTTAAGCGGAATGCATAATATCCTGCCATGTATTCCAAATTTATTTCAATCAGCATTCTTCAGCCTCTTCCTCTTGAACTCTATTCAGTTTTTGTCCTGAAAAATAATAGAAATGTGTGGAAACAAAAATAAAGCTAATAATATAGATTATATAATTTATGTTATTGTATCTAATTTGTGCTAATTCTTATCTAATATGGCAATGCTAGATGATTTGACTCAGATTAGAGAAAACTCTTCTGCCCATACAGTTGAGTTACCTATGTTTTATATATTGATAGTAGTTAAGCATTTAGGTCCTATCTACCTTCATACTTTGGGTCAGTTATATTTGCCAAAAGATGACATGGCTCCATAGCTTTTTTAAATCTCTTAATAATATCTTCTTTGTATCGAGCTAATTTTTCATCTTGGATTAAATTGAGACAAATTTCAACAGCATCAGATAATGTTGTAACTGTAACAAAAAAATAAAAACTATAGTTATATATGGCTGAATGAAAACATCTGTAAACATTTAGAATTATGTATTGTTTGAATTTATTTTTTGGTATTACAAGTTACAACACATAAAATGAGGTGTATTTTAATTATTTATTAGTAGTGCTTTAGTACAGGATTCTATAAATAAAATGTGCACTATAAGTCTATAAAATATCTTGAAATTAATATTGGTATTTAAAGTTAAGTAATTTTAACTGCATAATATAAACACACCTTATCTAGAGCATTTCTAACAAGTAAGAGTTGTGACTGTAAATTGAATGTCTCTCTCTGTATAGATACTGTAAGTTATCTATCAATTTTCCGATGTTGTGATCAATGTCTTCAATATGCTCTCCTCTTATTTCTATATATAGAGAGTAATTTTACAAATAGGTTTTTATGCATTCTAACTGAGAATTCCATCTGGTTTCATTTGGTAGTTGCGGCATCATACCTCCTTTCTCCATTAACCAACCCTAAAATATAAATTTTTAATACAAATATTGCTGGATTTGACAGCATAAATAAATAGCTTATGCAACTTATTAATGAGTCGTGAATTAGGATTTACACTGGTAACAGTGCTAATGCTAACATTGACAGTGCTAATGCATAAGAGTAAAGCTGACAGTAGCTAATTTATTGGATTTGTTTTAAGCTTACATGAGGTTGGTGATGTTCTGGAAATATTTGTTAATTTCTACAACATGCTTGAGAACTCATTTTGGGGAGACATCTTTTTCTACCAAGTTTAGATGGTGTGCTGAACAGCCATAAGTAATAAGACTGTATTTGTCCTCCTTAAGAATTTCTCTCATTCTTATCATTTTGTTTTCGTTATCAGTGCATACAGCAAATACCTGAAAATAAAATGTCATAACTCATAAGGAACTGAGCATTTGAGTATACCAAAGCGGAGAATTACATTCAGTTTATAACTAAAATAAAATGTACCTACAAAATAGTTATACTTACATCAATGCCATATATTTCTTTAGTTTTTGTTATTGCTTCTCTAGCTAACTGTGCACAATATTCTGCTGTCTTTTTTGTACTTCCAGCATCTACTGCTGAAATCAGATATGGCTTTTTCCATTATGAATACTGTGCGCAATAATAGGATCATTGCCTACTGAACTCCAGCCATCTTGTACAAGGGTAATGGTACAATCATCAAGATTAAGGTCATTCTTCATTTCATGGATTACTTCATCATTAACTTTTAATAACAGATCAGATGCCAACCTTTTCCTGTTTGGTGGTTCATATCCTGATCTTAGACCGTTGATTAATTTTATAAATTCTTTATTTTCTAAAACGTTGAAGGGTATCTTAGCTGAAAAAAAGAACCTTGCAACTTGTAAATCTAATTCTTCCTTTTGGTCCACAGTCATTCTTACCACAAATGGTGTAATTGATCTTTGCCTTTTATGCTTTATTGGTGTTGAATGACAGAATGTGGATGATGAAGAACCTGCACTGTTGTCACTCATTTCAGGCACATTTTCACTTATAATCTTTGGATCATCTTTGCCAGAAGCAAAAGTTGGAGAAAGTGAATCAGTTTCAACTGATGCTCCAAATTCGAGTCTCGGCATACCTCTTGCCTCATTTTCAAAACATTCTACTTTTCTTTTACTGCATTTCTGTAGATGATGTTTCACTCTCTCAATTTTTCGAGTGATACTTTCTTTGCAATAATTGCATAGTACTCTAGTAGGCTGATCACTTAATAAAGTCACCTCGTCACATTCGCTAGCTTTAGATCTTCCACCTCTATAACTCTTTGAGTTTGGCATCTTAAAAATTTAATTTGAGTTAGGTCTAAATAAAGCTGAAATCTGCTGTTAAGAAATAAAGGAAAGATCTAAAATTAAAATGGAGAAAATTTTAATGTCATTATTATTTCTCATATCTGAACTTTCTGTGAAATAAAGATATCTTTATAATATATATTGTAGATTAGATAAATAAATTAATAAAATAATAGATATATTAGGCACTACATAATTATCGAACCTTTCTAAAAAAAATTTCAACCCATCAAAAAAACAAAACCCCAAAAACCCAGGTGTTTTTTTTTTTTTTTTTAAACCGGGTTTTTCCCAACCCTGGTTAGTACCCTAAGCATGTTAAGTCTTGACGTACATTTGTTTTTAATGTCCCGAATGTGGTTTGCAAGAGATAATGATGTGTTGTATGTGACCCCAAGTATTTTGGTCATGTGAGTGTGTGGAATATTGGTGTTGTTTAGTGTAAGCTGTGGAGTTATCTGTTGTTCTTTTGTGTTGCTTGTTAGCAAGGTGATGGTTGATTTTGTGGGCGCTACTTTGAGTCTATTGTGAGTGAGCCAGTCTTGTATAATGTGTATATATGTTTGTAGGTTATTTGTAGCGGTGTCGATGTTGTTGTGGGTGGTTGTGAGAATGAAGTCATCTGCATATGATGATAAGGTAAGCTTGTTATCTATGGGTGTTGGAATGTCATGCATGTATAAGTTGAACAGTGTTGGTGAGAGAACAGAGCCTTGAGGGACCCCGTTCCGTAAAAGCTTGTTTTTTGGATGACTTACCTTTAAATGTGACATGTGAGTACCTTCCTGAAAGGTAGTTGCTCAGCCACCTTTTGGTGTTATTGTGCATGTTTGTGTTGAGTATTTTGTTTATGAAAGGGAAGCGTTGGATAGCATCAAATGCTTTACTAATGTCTATTGTTGCTAATAGTGTACGTTGAGCTGGTCGTCTGGACTTGATGCCAACCATGATGTGCTGCGTGAGGTTAGTGACTAATGTCGTGGTTGAGTGGTGAGGTCTGAATCCATGTTGAGTAGGCGATAGTGATATGTGTGGGTTGGTGATTTGTAAGATTAGTCTTTCTGTTACTTTGGAAGGTGTGCATAGTAAAGTAATGGGTCTATAGGAACCTGGTTGTGTTGGATTTTTGTTTGGTTTGAGTAGTGTAATAATTTTACCTTGTTTCCATATGTCAGGAATAATACAGTGTTGGTATGAATATGTGCTGATGTTTGTGAGAGCTGGTATTCCCTGTGGGCCCAAGTGTTTAAAATGTATGTTAGATATGTTATCTGGTCCAGTAGCCTTCGAATTCTTAATGTTTTTGATGATCTTGGTGGTCTGGTCTGTATTGAAGGGTGTAATGGTCGTGTCGAGTCTGTAGGTTTTCTTGTGTCTGGCTGTTTGTCTGTCTGCGTGTTTCTGGTTGTTGTCTCTGTTTAAGTGACTTATCTTTGCGTAGTGATTAACTAGAATGTTATCTTGTTGTGTATATGTTGGGATATTATTTTGGCTGCGACAGATAGCCGCGTGTGAGGTGTGAATGCCGCTGTTAGAGTGGGTAATGCTCTTTATAGTTTTGTATAGCCTGGATGTATCTGTGGAGTGGTTTATTGTTGTTATGAATTCCCTAAATGTTTCTGTTTGTTTTTCTTTGAGTTTGTTGTTTATTTCTGTGTTGAGCTGTTGTATCTGCTGTTTTATGGCTTCTGTGTTTGGTGTTTGTGTGTTAGGTTTGAGGTTGTTACGTTGCCTTATGAGGTGGGCTATTTCTCTAGTGTAATTTGGGTTGTATTTCCTAATGTTGCCCTTGGGTATGTATTTGTTTGCATTATTGATGATCTGATTAAATGTCTTGAGTGTTGTATTGATGTTTATGATGGGTGTGCTATTTAATGTGGTGAATTGTTCCTCAGTCTGTATTTTGAACTGTTCCCAATCAGCTTTCTTGTAATTTCTGTAAGTGTGCCGAAGGCTGTTGAGGCAGAGTGTAGAACGTGTTGTAATGACGATGGGCAGGTGGTCTGAGACAGTTTTTTTCTGTTCTCCAGTGTGTGTGTGTTGCTAGTGAGGGGGAACAGAACGTTATGTCCGGGGAAGAGTTTGAGTATCCTGCTTGATGTGGTATGCGTGTATGTTCTTCTGTATTGGACATGAAGGTGGATAGACATGGTGGGTGACTGCGTGAGTATGCCTGGATTTGATCTGGATGATACCCGAGAGGTGGCTGCAAATAGGCTGGAATGGAAGAGATTTGTTAGGATTATGTAAGTATGGCCTCTCTGTGTCTTTCTCTTCTTTACAAAACCTGCAAGTGCCACTAAGCATGGCGTATGAAGAGCCGCTTAGGTGTGGAATTTAGCCATGCTTTGGGGTGCACTGGTCCATCAGGATGTGTGTGGAAACGGATGTGTATGCTTTAGTCTCTCTACATTTTCTCTTGTTTAATATACCTTCCGTCTTTCGCCTCCGAGCTATTTCTGCTTTCTCACCGGAATCCATTGGGAGACGAGACTTAAGGCCCTCTACATTTATTTTGTTACACGCATTGTATGTTCTTTGTACATGTGTAAATAAAACAATATGAAAAATCAATGCACCAAAAAAGAAATACACTACTACTACTACTACTGCTACTACTACTACTACTAATAATAATAATATTAATCACGATCAGTGAAGGAACAATTCGGCCATGTAATAAAATTAACTGTGGGATCATTCCACTGAACTAAACTGCATAATACAAACAATTAGAACCTAACTCCTTTTGGCAACGCAGATTAACCAATTATTTGTTGACGTTCACATAAACTGCCATTTACGCCTTGTCGGTGTTGAAAGGCTGCGAAAGAACTTCTGGAATCAACAATCCCTCTTATCCGCCCTTCGAAACGAAACGATTTCAGACTAATTATTACAGAATATGGAATTTCCTCCGTTTATTACGTCGAATTTGTTCCTTTGATAAAATAACTAATTTACTGTTAGAAACAATTAATTTTATATTCAATATGATTATATGCAATTCCAGCTGAACAAAGAGGAAGGATGTACTGATATATATATATATATATATATATATATATATATATATATATATATATATATATACACACAGATGTTAACCGCTCCGTCTATGGCCTGGGTTGGTTCGAAGACGACTGGGGTTCTAGTTAGGTGGCAGCAACGGATATGTTACTTGCAGTAGTTTTCTTCTATATTACTCTCCGAGTTCTTCTATAGTGGCTCGGAGGATTCAGGGAGGCTTACTAAATTCTCTGGAGATTCTCGGATTCTTCTTATAACTAGGCTGACCATACGTACCGTTTTGAACGGGACAGTACCGTTTTGTATGGGTTTTTGTATGGGTTCTGTCACTGAAGAATAATTGTAAGCTCAATATGTTTATGTACTTACTGTTTCATGAATACAGAATATTACATAACCCCCGTCCCTTTTTTGCCATCCCAATGTCCCGTTTTTGTCTCAAGGAAATATGGTCAGCCTACTTATAACGTATCGGGGAATTTTAATGACTAAGTTCTCCGAAGAGAGCAAGACTCGAAGGAGAAGATAAAGACTATTTCTTACTTGTAATTTACTGCTAAAATGTACAGGTACTGCTCAGTCTCTGAATTGACTTCTGAATGAATATGGAAGATATTTCTGGGGTTTATATACCCCGATTTCACTACATCATCATTATTAAATATTGAAGAGGCTGTATTATTTTTGCACAACAGTTAAAAAATAAAGTAAAAAAAATGATTAAAACAGATAAACAGGATATAGGAAGAGGAAGCCATATTTTTAGCTTAAACCGCATATATTAGATCTGCTGTTTTTCCTGATCCGCCAAGTTAATTAGAACGAAAATTGAATTAGGCCTTCTTATATTAAGATATGTATATGAGCAAATAATTAAAAGTTTAAGGCAAAACATGACTTCATCTTTTATAACTTCAAAATTTATCCCAGTGAACAAAAAAAAACAAAAACATAATAATATCGCCGGGTGTACATTAAATGGCGACATAATGTCGTGTCGGACATTTAGTACAATCTAAGTACATCATTGAGTACGGTGTAATTTTGATTTATTCTAATTATGGTTATAATTACCAATTAATTCATATTTACTTATTATCGTTAATTACAATTCCATTAAAGTACATTTTACTACGTTAGTAAGTACATTATTACATTATATTAAATTATTTCAGTTAATTACAGTTAATTATAGCTTTGGTTTGTTTTTACAGTGTTTCATATTAATAGACAATTAAGATGTTAGGAATATAATACAAAGTACATAGGTATATATGGTATGTATATATATATATATATATATATATAATATAACACGTGATAATGTTTATAAATTTAAATTAGAGCAGAGTCACTTCCGCGGTGGTTAGCAGAATTCGAACACTCGCATAAGCATTTATGAGATCGCGAGAAATTAATTAATTTAAAAAGAATACATGTGAACGTAAGTATATGTACGTATGAATTGAACAACAGATAATTTGCGTTATGCGAGTTTAGTCCCTATGTAAAAATTAATAATTGAGTATAAAGATCATAGAGGAATTATTCATTTCTACAGGGCTCTGCCCTCTAGAATGATATTATTACCATAATATAACATCCTAACTAATGCTAACTAGGTGATAACCATTCGTTTTATAATATAGATTTATCTACACAACATAAGTCGGGGTGGCTAAATTTAGTTCACGTGGTCTGGGTACGCACTCTTGGGCCTGCGTAAATAGTTTCACGTGGTTCAGTGTTTCTCGTTTTCCTTTGTTCCAAGAATCATCTTTTTACCACAAATATACCGAGGATAATAACACATACAATAAGGATACTAACGGCACATGTTGAAAAAATTGTTATGGGTTGTAGTATTTGCAAGAGGTTATTTTGGTTATCATCCGAAATTTTAAACCGACTTAATTGATCATTCCATTCAGGGGCCTGTAGCTCGGGTAGGATGGTTACAGGTTTCATGGAGAGATTTAAGATCTCTATGGCGGGTTTAAATTTGATTTGCGACGGGAAGGGGTATGAGTTATTAAGGGTAACCTGGTACGGGTTGTATGTTTGGAAGGTTTTTGAACGCATGGAGCAACCAATTGGTAGCCGAATAACCATAGGATTGTGATAAGGGAATAATGTGACGGACACTCGAGAGTAGCGGCAGTCCTATTCGCGAAAAAAACCCAGATGTCTGGTCCAATTCGTAGTTGGACGGTTTTAGAGGAATGAAATTTTGTAAATGAACATACCGGGGCATGCCGGTCACGAATTAAGTCGATAAAGCAAGACCTAATAGTTGGAAGAATGACTGGTTTGAGTGGAGGGCAAACGAGTTGTTTATTTGTTTGCGGGAATCGGCAATGCCGGACGTCGCTATCTGACATCATAGAATAGGCTGACAGATCTTTGGTGAGGAAAAGGTAAGGTGGTACGGTAGGTAAATACAATCGATAGACATTAGAGTTGTTTTAGTAGGATGTTGGGAAAGGGTGAAATTTATATACGTCATAAGTGAGTATATCGAAAAATGGTACAATTATGGGGTATGTGTAGGGGCGTGGTCCATATACAGTCCAGGTGTATTCTAGAAATTAGGGATAATTAGTATGGTTGAGTGGGAATATGGGTGTTAATTTTAATTGTGTTTGGGTGGTGTGAATCAAGGACTGAAGTGTTTCCCATGGTATTAGGGTGGAAAGAGTTATTTTTCCATGGGCTAGCTGGGTTGCACGCAAAACCTTGGAATGAATTTTAATTATTTGTTGTAAATACTTATCGATTAAAGTTACTTGTAGGTTAATTATCTCTATTAATTCTAGATATCGTTTGTGTTCTTTGTATTGAGCTAACAGGGATTCAAGGTATGTGAATCTGTCCGAAAGGGCGTGGAGGAAGCGATTGTTTCCGTGTAGTGTCCTGATAGTTTGTTCTAACATGTGTCCATCGTATTGCTGATTTCGCGCGAAGAGATTCACTTTGAGTTCAACTCTTTTAATATCTTCTTCGGTTGCTAATCCGAATAAACCCTTGAATATTTTTCCTCCTATATCTATTAGTCCCCTTTTATTTCTTTGATTAATTTTTTCCGGGTTATGAGTTTCCGTTTGTATCCATGATAATGTCAATATTTCTGATAGGGCGCGTGTTGTAGTTCGAATATTTTCCAAGGTATTTTCTAACAGAACGCGACTAATCTGATCTTTTCCTGGAAAGAACCATGAACTTTACTTTCAAACGTTTTTAATTGGGTATTTATCTGAAGGAGATTGATCTTGATTCTAGCAGGGGGTTGCAAATTGATAAAAAAGTCCGCGTGTCCTTTCAAAAATTTACCTTCTGCAAGCTTTTCTTTGACAACTCCGTCGAAATTTTAATGCTAGGGCTACAAGAGTAAATAACTTGAAAAATTATAAGGGGGACGAATTTATTCATTTCTACGCCTTAGGTTATACGGAGCTGGGGGTGGCCGTGTGGATACATGTGTTTGGGGACGAAGGGGTCGGCCTCGTTTTGGTGGCAATGGGGGTCGACCGTTAAGTTCGGATTCTGAGCGGGTTCGTTTCTTATGTGAAGGTTCTAGTTCACGTGGTTGATGCATTGGCGGGCGGTATGTAGGGTCAGTGCGTCGATCATCAATCGGTGAGGGTGGCGACAGAGGAGATGGTGGAGTTGGAGGAGATGGTGGAGTTCCACTGAGTGATCTTCTCGAAGGAGTTTCTCCATGGTCTGGGTCCGATGGGACTCTTGGTTCTGGGGCCTCCTCGTGTTCAGAGATTGGCTCGAGTACTGGTGGTATTACGAGGTACCAATCTTCGTCATGGGTAGTGTTTCCCTCGGTGACCACTTCAATTTTTTTATCCCTGCTCGATTTGTTAATACCTTGATCTTCGAAGGATAGGCTGCTCGAACGCCTGACAGCTGTTTTTTGGGAAGGTGTTCGGCAGCTATCTTTAAATTGTCAGCGTGAATGATCTTTAGTTTGGGAATGATCCCGGAGGTCGAGGATTTCATAACGATTTTTTCCGAGGTTTTTCATAATCCTATATGGGCCATCCCATTTTGGGTATAATTTGCGATGAGAACCTGGCGGTTTCACGCTCTTCAGATAACATCGCATACCGACTAGTGTTGAAAACCGGTTGTAAAAACCGGTTTTCAACCGGTTTGTAAAATTCCACTAAAAATCGAAAACCGAAAGAAAAAACCGGTTTTATCGATTGAATTTTATTTGGCTCAAACTTGCGCGAACGTGCAGCTACGCGCTACAGCGCACCAAAAATAACTTCGAATACATTACCTATTAAGTTAAATTGTGACAAACTGGCAACTGCTCTTCAGTATAATTTTTGCCTATCTGGCAACTCGATCTTCAGTTTGTCTCATCATGTTGGCTGTAGTGTAGAGTCAGTCGACTAAAGCGCTATTCGCAGTATATGACCCTTAATGCCCTTTGTTTCTTAAGATGTCATTTCCAAAATAGGGATAAAATCTAAATTAATTTATATTTTTTCTTACACGAAGAGTCAATTTTCCGTTTTCTAGGTAAAGTTTTTTATTAAAAAATTTTATTTCAATGTTTTTTCCAAAATAGAGATAAATTTTATTTTTATTCTTTATAATTTTTTTACAAAAAGAAGTTTATTTCTTTCTAAGTATAGATGTTTTATTTTAAAAAATTATTTCAAATCTAAATTGTTTGAATAATGTATTATTCTGGCTAAAATAAAACATGTCAAAGTTGTCATTTTCTTATACATATGATGATGCATTTTTGCATTCTTTTGACCAAAACATAGGCGATAAGCTATGCTTGTTAAGAGTTAAAGTCAGTACCTTTCAATTGTGGCTTTTAAAAATTACTATACTTTTCGGTCATAACCGGTTAAAACCGGTTTTCAAAAAACCGATCGATTAAAAACCGGTTTGTAAAGTTTCGATTATTTTTCAACACTAATACCGACGATTATAGTCCGTTGACGGGGATGACGCCTAAGTTGCTCTTGCTCCATCTGTCGGTTTCGTTGGTTTAGGGCAGTGGTTCTCAACCTTTTTTTAACCATCGCCCCCTTGAAAAATTTTTTGCCCATTCTATTTTTAAATCGCCCCCTACACACAAAAAAAAGTGAAATAAAAAACTTTCAAACTTACTATTTTATTTAATGAGATCCTTGAGATTGGTGTTTTTCTACTAAATATGCAATGTTCGGTTCAATGTCGCTGAGCTTAATTCTTATGTCACCTCTTCTGCATACATCCAATCTGTTTCTTTCCTTTGTTAGTAATTTATTCACTGAACTAAACTCAGTTTCAACCATATATGATGTTGGAAAACAGAAAATAATTTTGGCCATTTCGGTACATAACCTTGGATATAGTGTTTTACAGTCTTTTAATGACCAGAATTCAGTCTTTCCTACTTTATCATACATGTATTTTGAGTTATCATTGCATCGTAATTCAATTAATTCTTCTTGAATTTCTTCTTCAGGTGAACTAACATCACAATTAAATGGGTCTAACATCCATGGTTTTACTTCAAAGGAAAATAAATCAGAGAATCTTTTCTTCATGTCACTTTTTAACGAACATAATTGTCCAGAATACGTTTCAAGATCCATTTTGGTAAGTGAAGAACAAATTTCTGCCAGCTCAGGCATGCTGTGAAACATTTTTTTAAGTAAATTATCTTGAAAAATTTCCAATTTTTCAGTAAATGCTTTCAATACTGTTTTACAATCAATCAATGTAATAAATTTTCCTTGAAGTTGAAGTGATACCTCATTAAGCTTTCGAAATATCCAAGCCATATAATATATGTTATTTTTATGTTTTCTTATTTCTTTAGCAATATCTCCGTCCCCTTCACTTTCTAGAAAGTTAACTATGGTATCAAAAAGGTTTATAAATCTTGCTAAGCAATTTCCTTTGGAGAGCCATCTGACTTCCGTATGTAAAAGAAGTCTTACATACTGTTCATCATGATCAGAACAAAACTTCCTGAGTAGGCGATCATATTTGCTATGTGATTTTATTTTATTGATAGTTTTAATAACTATACCAAGTGAATAATGTAGAATTGGATTCATATTTTTTGCTACAAGATTATGTCTGTGAACAATGCAATGTATTGCAATGATTCCAGGACATATTTTTTTCAAATGTGCTACGAGGCCTTTATGCCTTCCGACCATTGAGGTAGCACCATCAGTTGCAATCGATATCAAATTTTCTAATGGAACTTTATTTTCATCAAACCAGGATCTTAAAGCAATAAAAATAGATTCCCCAGTAGTGTCAGTTTCTAGGTATTTCACAAATAATATATCTTCTTTCAATTTACAATCATCATTAAAATAACGTACATACGCCATGAGAAGGGCCTTGTTATCAACAACTGTGGACTCATCAACCTGAATTGAGAAATTAGTTTTTTCCAATCTTTCAACTAGTTGTTCTTCAATATTCACTGACATTTCATCAATTCGTCTTCGAATTGAATCGTTGCTTAATGGTAAACTTTTTAAGATACCTGAAGGATCTTCATGCATCACATTTGAAATAACAGTTTCTAATATAGGCTTTATGACTTTCTCAGTAATTTATGAGGACAGCAATTTTTTGCAACAATTTTTGCAATCTCACATGACGCAACATTGGCTTCATCTAATTTGGTATCTTTTTTTACAAAATGTGTAAGTAAGTTAGGTTGGTGCTCAAAATTGGTTTTCAATTTTTTTAAATAGTCAACGGTTTTATTAGCTTTACCTGGATGCTTCCTTTTGAAATGGTCAAGAAGTCTTGAAGGTTTTAAAGCTTCATTCGAAAGAGTACTATTACATAAAAGACGCATAGGCTTTTTTGGATCAAGAGGGCTTTCAATAAAACCGTAAGATAGGTATTCACCAAGGTATTGGCGACACTTTTTCTTTGCTCCACTTGACATTACTAAGGGGTCTTGTGCATTATGTAATTACAATAAAAAATTGACAACGATAAAGTATTTAAAAAATATCTGAAATTTGAAAAAAAGGGTTTAGATGTGTCATTAGCAAGGCTGTGGAGTTAGTACACAAAACCTCCAACCTCAACTACTCGATTTTTTGTCCTTCTGACTCAATCTCCAACTCAGACTAGCAAACTAGGTGTAATAGGCCTAATAATTGTGCTTTTAATTTTGCTATGATGCTAGTTATACAAGATGTCATTTCATCACAATCATGTGAATCATCAGGCTACTTTTTTAATTAAAAAATTTAAAAGGCACTAGTTTGGCAGCTAAAAAGCACTAAAAGCGCACTAAAAATAATAATCACGTTATCATTTTAGTAGCGCAAGCCTAATTTTAAGTTCAAGTAGCCTCATTCCCAAGAAGTAGGCCAAACTGGCATCCTCCGCCTTAAACCTTACAACGTTTTCAAAGGAAAATCACATTTATACATGTGTTAGCACTCCTTATTTATGAATTTTTATCAGATAAGAAAGCGAACATTAGAAACTATTTTATTCTTACGAAGCACTAATTGAGTGATTAAATTGAGTGACTAGAAACGTGACAACGAGGTCATTGTCTCCGTACTCGAAACAAGGGACAAACGCGAAAATTAAGAAGCACTAAAGCACTAAAAGAAAAATCAATGATAATAATAGATAATAGCACAAAAAATAACACCCGCCCACGCTTCTAATTAGGTAAGAACTGACGCACCGTATGCGTAACCGTCACTAAGCCGCTATAGAATGCTTTGAATGACGACCCCGCCCCACTGCACTTCTCATTGGTCAATTCCCTTTAACGTCATCGACGGCACAATACATACTCCGAATAGTGTTTCAAAACCATTGATGAGCAATTCGAAAATGATTTAATTTTAATCGTTGCCTAAATAAATTTTCGCCCCCCTTCAGTCAAATTTTCGCCCACTTTCGCCCCCCAAGAATTTCATTTTCGCCCCCGTTGAGAAACCCTGGTTTAGGGCACAGCGGATTATGTCAAAAATCTTGAAAGATCGTCCAGCTAGTTGCTGATTGGCTTCTGCCATCTCGGAAGATGTTAGAACTGCCGGGTCGATTTGGTCGGGAAAATCAAACGGTAGACGCTTGTCGTAGTGATAGAGGACGAAATGAGGGGTGTCCCCGATGGACACATTATAGCCATTGTTGATGGCTGTTTGTACCATGGGAAGGGAATCATCCCATGTCCTGGAGGATGCATCGACAACGTGGCGAAGGGCTTCTAAGATCTTTCGATTGTGCCTTTCCACTAAGCCGTTTGCCTGCGGATGGTATGCCACAATGTGTGTTTTTAATTTTACACATGTTACAGAGTGATTCGAACAGTTTGGACGTGAAACTAAGAGCGTTATCCGAAATTAGGATGGAAGGAGTAGTATGATTCTGCATGACGCGTTCCATTAGGGCTCTGGCCACAGTTTCCGAGGTCTCGTCTGGAATGGCAGCTATTTCGCTATAACGCGAGAAGTGGTCCGTAAACAAAATGATGTACTTGTTTCCTTTTGATGTTTTGGGGAATGGTCCCAGTATATCCATTCCAGTTCTTTGCCAGGGCCTTTGGCATACTGGATATTTATGCATAGGAGCTGTGGATGGTACGTTGCCTTTGTGTTTTAAACAAGACGGACATTCAGCCATGTATTCATGTACCTTTCTCTTCATTTCGGGAAAATGGTATCGCTCCAAAAGACTCTTGATGGTGCGATCCGGCACCATGTGGCCATACAAAGAGGACTCGTGACAAAGTCCAATGGCTATATCGACGAGATCCGTTGGTATCTCCACGAGGTCGTTTCCATCTTCGTTCCGAAAATGTACGAGCTCATCTTTGAGGTTGTACTGTTCCTTTACCTTCGATGGTTCCTTTTGTTCCAGGCGCGCCCGAAGGTTTTGGGTGTGATGGTCCTGTTGTTAGGAGTTTTGCAGACACTCGTAGTCAAACACAGGAAGAATTCCTATTTTATTCACTTGGGCGTCGGGCTTGAGCCTCGACAATGCGTCTGGAATAACGTGAAGTTTTCCCGGTTTGTATACGATTTTTGCCGGAAAGTTCTGAATCAACAGAGCCCATCTACTCAACCGTCCTTCAAGTAGCTTGTCCTTGAAGAGTTACGTGAGTGGCTTATGGTCAGTCTTGATGGTTACATCGTAGCCATAGACGATATTTCGGAATTTTTTCAAAGCCCAATATACCGCTAGGGCCTCTCGGTCCGTAGTGGAATAATTCCGTTGAGGTGCAGAGAGAAGTTGACTGGCATAAGGAATGGATAATTCTACACCATCTACGTCCTGTAATAGGACGGCTCCTAGTCCGTAGGAGGAAGCATCTGTGGCTATGACAAAGGGTCTTGTGTAATCAGGATATTGTAGGATGGGATGACAGATTAGTTTACCAATTAAAGTTTCAAAGGCATGTTGGTGATCAGATTCCCAGTTAAATTTAGCATTTCTCTGGAACAAATTAGTAATGGGTTTAGCAATATTTGAAAATTGGGGGATAAAATTCCGATAGAATCCGACAAAACCAATAAATGCACGGGCGTCGTCGATGGTTTTGGGTACAGGGTACCTGTCCAGTGCTTCGAGTTTGGCTGGATCAGGGTTAATTCCTGTGGATGATAGTATAAATCCTAGGTATACCAGCGACTCTTGTAAAAAGTTGCACTTTGCAAGTTTCAGTTTAAGGTGTGCTTTCCTCAAGCGTGATAGCACACTCTGAAGACGTTGAAAGTGTGTTTTTATGTCCGAACTGTAAACGATAATATCGTCAAGATAAATGAGAGCTTCAACACCTAATAGGTCGAAAAGGACTATATTCATCAACCTAGAGAAATTAGCACGCCCATTTCGGACTCCGAAAGGTAAAACTTGGAATTCGTAATGGCCTGGTTAGTGGAGAAAGTAGTCAATGCCCGAGATTCGGGACTGACCTCCATTTGCCAATAACCAGATGCTAAATCGAGGGATGAAAAAAAGTTAGCTTTCCCTACGTTCAGAATTGTTTCCTGCATGTTTGGAATCGGGAACCGGTCTGGGATGGTCATGTGGTTCAGGCGTCTAAAATCTATAAACGGGCGAGATGTTCCGTCCTTTTTGGAGACAAGGATCATAGGAGCGGACCAGGGACTAGCTGAAGGCTGAATGACATCCTGCTCCAACATGTCCTTGATGTGTTCCTCAATAGTGACTAATTGGGAATGTGGAACCCGATAGGAAGGAATGAAGATGGGTTTTGAATTGGGTTCCAGCTTGATTCCGAAAGGGACCAAATTAGTTCGGCCCAGAGGATCTCCTTTTAGGGCAATCACATCTCTATTTCTTATCAGGAAATCGAGAAATGATTCCAGTAGTTTGGGATCCTGTAAAGCTGGTGACTCCTGAATGGAGTGCTCTAGACATTTCTTATATTCTTTTTTCAATACTGAAGGGTTTAACTCTAAGGGACTGGAAACACGATTTATCGTACTGGTAGGGAAATCTGAATCTATTACTACTGTGGAAACAGTTCCTATTTTCTGATTTGAAGTTAATTCGATAGGGCTTTTTCCTTTGTTTAAACAAACAACAGGGATAGCTGAATTCTGACTCTGACTAAGGACTTGGGCAATAAGAACACCTCTTTTGAAATTACTTTTCTATGTAATCAGAGTACGCTCTGACTCTAATAATTTTCCTTGACTGTCGACTAGCTAGGAAACATCTCAGAAGGTGCTACTGTTATATGCTTGGTCGGGCATATGAAAAATTGAGAATCTGACTCTGGTTCGGCGACTAAAATTTGCCTTATGGGCTGGACTGAAACTGGCTGAACTGAAGCTGACTGAACTGAAACTGGCTGACTGGAAACTGACTGACTGGAAACTGACTGACTGGAAACTGACTGTGTTGATCCAACTGGATTCAACAACTGGAACTGATTACTCTTGTGGCTGATTTCTGGAGCGGTTGTCCCTCTGGATGCAACCAACTGACTTGAACTGCTATCAAGTGGAGGGGGTTTCCTATTTCTTTCGGAAATCTGAAATGAACTTATGCTATTACCATTAAGCTGTCTGTTATTCTCATGGAGATGGTGTGTCCTATTTCGACACTTTACTAATTTCCGGCTGGGTAAATCTCCCATTGATTCCAGTTAAAAAAAATCCATACCTAGTAAGATATCTGTCTGAAAGGTGGCGGCTGTGTCCACTGTACAACATTTCACGGGGTATACCGCGTTTCCAACTTCTAAATATAATTCAATTTCTCCGTATGTAGGTATGGGTGTGCCTGTAACTCCTCTGAGTTGACAGGAGGGTGCCTTAATTTCATATTTGTAATCTGTACTCTCTAGTGAGTCATCTACACATTGTTTCTTAATTAGTGTCGCGTGTACTCCTGTATCTAGGTGAGCGGTTAAATCTTGGTTACCAGTGCTACACTTTATTATTAAATCTAGGAGGTCTGCAACTATTATTCTGATGGGGAGTTTGTGTGTGTATCTGGGTTCATTACTGTCATTCAGGATGGAGGAGGGTGAACTGCCGCCTCCAAAGTGGGGTCTAAAAAAAGGACTCGAATTGTCTTCTATGGGAGGACCTGTGTCATATTCTATGGGATCACCATATGCTGGAGGGTTTTCTTGAAAACTGTATTCTGGGGAAAATGATTCCTCTGCGGGTACTTCTACGTACCGAACTAGCCGACCTTGCTGATTGTACTGGGGTTTGTACATTGGGTAATAATGTGATTGACCCTGTGGTCGTAATCTATCTGGTTGGTGGTTTGAGTGAGGCTAGGAATGGACTGGTTTCTGGGGATTGGAGGACTTTTGGTAACGTTGGGGGTTCGATTTCTGGAAGTGGGGCATATACCTTGCAGGGGCTTTATCGGCACATTTTTGGCGATCGCCACGGCGACGATCGCCACGGCGATGACCATGTTCGTGACAGTGAGAGAAATAAGAGGGATAATTGCACTGACTCATCATGTGCCAAAAGCAATCGCAGTTAAAACACTGTGGAGGAGGGCGTGTATTCTGGGTTTGGGGGGCTTGTTTCTGGGGTGGTGTTCCCTGCATTGGCCTCGATTTGTAGGGTTGTTGTTGTTGCTGTTGGTGTTGTGGTTGCTGCTGCTGAATGTAATGTACGGGGGTTTCTCTACCCTTTCGGTAGTTCTGGTTTGCTAAATCTGGGTAATGTTCCCGTGTTTTATTTATAGCTACACTTACTGGTTTCTCAACATTTAGAAACTCTTGAAACTTTATTTTAGGGGCTCCGGGTAGGTTTTGGTAAATTGTCGTTGCTATTATGACGTTTCTTTGTTTTGAAGTGAAAGTAATGCCACACGCCTTTTCTGCGGCTCAGAGGGCTTCTCCTACGAGTTTATGTGTTCGTGCAATAAAATTATTTAAATCGTCATGTTCCTCTTTCTTCCATTTAGCTTGGACGACTGCTTCTAACGTAGCTAAGGGTTGTGCAAGTGTTATCTCTTTAAAGAATTCTAATAAGTTTTGTTTAAAATTGTCCCATGTTGTAGTTTCGCTAATTGATGGGACGTAGGTGACTGTGTCATGAGCATTCCCTTCTTTAGGTTCGATAAATCTTTTTGCTTCCCTAATTTTTATATCATCATCGGTGATGTTTTCGCGTATGAAATGTTGTTCTAAAGATTCAATCCAAGGTCTTACGCGCGGTTCAACAAAGTGATTATCTATGGTCCCCTTAAAAATTAAGACAGTATGGGGAAGGTTTACTAGTCTACCTAAGTTAATGTTTGCTGGGGCCGGGGTTTGAGACTGACATATTGGCTTGTTCTGGATCTGAAGTTTGTGTTTTGGAGTATGTTTGAAGGGCGCGGGGTAGGTGGAAAAATGGGTGTAGTAAATTTTCGATGTCAGAAAGCGCACCGTCTGAATCGCTCATATGTGAAGGTACTATTAATGTGTTCTAATTTAGTCTGCTTGACCGATCTTAATTTATGGAATGATCACTTAAGGGGTTTTCCTAACTACTCTATCTAAAAAATACACATTAAATAAATGCACAATAATTTGCCTAACTAGGGGAGAATTTGAAAAGATTGCAAACAAAATAATAATAATAAAAATGTAAACAAGATTTCACTCGAATGTACGTGAAGGTATGGTAATACAATGCTTGGTACATTAAAAAAAATTATACTATAATTCTGGAAATTACTCGGTTTCACAAAAGAAATGTATCACTGGTGTATGGAATGTTCACTGTGTTTTTTGTTAATTCTGGCTCGATACTAATTATTAACTGTTAATAATACTGACTTTTCAAATGTTTAGAGATTATTTTAAAAAAAGAGTTCTGTACTTAATAAGATTCCTACGGCGAAATCCTTGGAGACGTGTTCTGAAGTCGTGTCTTGCTGGACACTTGTTCTTGGATGAAAACTAGGCGTGGAAAACTTGGAGTCGTGACACACCAGTTCAAGGGTGAATGTAACGAACTAGAAGTCGTGACACGCCGGTCAACTGGATATTAGTTCTAGTTCCAGGGTCTGCAAGACTGGAAGAATCTTGGATGCAGAATTCACCAGTTGTTAAGATCCTGGCTATAGGGTCGCCAGTTGTTAACTCCTTCGTGTATGGCCTGGGTTAGTTCGAAGTCGACGGGGGTTCTAGTTAGGTGGCAGCAACGGATGTGTTACTTCCAGTAGTTTTCTTCTATATTACTCTCCGAGTTCTTCTATAGTGGCTCGGAGGATTCAGGGAAGCTTACTAAATTCTCTAAAGATTCCCGGATTCTTCTTATAACGTACCGGGGAATTTTAATGACTAAGTTCTCCGAAGAGAGCAAGACTCGAAGGAGAAGATAAAGACTATTTCTTACTTGTAATTTACTGCTAAAATGTACAGGTACTGCTCAGCCTGTGAATTGACTTCTGTATGAATATGGAAGATATTTCTGGGGTTTATATATCCCGATTTTACTAACATCAGAATTATTAAATATTGAAGAGGCTGTATTATTTTTGCACAACAGTTAAAAAATAAAGTAAAAAAAAGATTAAAACAGATAAACAGGATATAGGAAGAGGAAGCCATATTTTTAGCTAAAACCGCGTATATTAGATCTGCTGTTTTTCCTGATCCGCCGAGTTAATTAGAACGGAAATTGAATTAGGCATTCTTATATTAAAATATGTATATGAACAAATAACACTGGTCAACAAAGATTTTTCATCAGAGTAAAATTTGTGGTGGCTGGATAGCATTTTTCACGCTGATTCCAAAACTGCATTCAGATGTTTTCTAGCACGTATAGTTTTCAAGATGAAGGCATATATATAACTACACAGATTTAACCATTTTAAATAGGCAAAATACTAATATTTCAACATTTGATTGTGTTTATTTTATTGTGTTTTTTTAGTTTATTCATCTTATTTATTTCAATTATCTTAATTATACATCTTATGTATTTCAGGTGTGAGCTTTTACGTCTAGCAGCATTGTGATTCAGGCAACAACGCCGTGCTTTGTGTGTCAAAAGATCAGTCCAGTCCAAGAACTTGTGTCAAGTTGGTGTACATTTTTTTGAATTTATAGTTTGCTCAGGTCAGTCAACATGCCTCGACAATGTAAGAATGACCCCGACAAGTTCTGTTTCGTATGCGGCCAATTGACAACTAAAACACAGCGACGAAGTATTACAACCGACATTAAGAAAATATACAAGCTATACTTTGGTTGCCATCTAGGTGACCAAGATAAACCATGGGCGCCACATCAATTCTGTTCTGGCTGTTCAAATGGATTACGTGATGGGCTTAACAAAAAGAAAGCTTCAATGCCATTTGCCATACCCATGATATGGAGGGAGCCGAGAGATCATCATGAAGACTGTTATTTTTGTAGTGTGAACTTAATGGAGTTTTCTGCCAAGAACAAACACCAGATTGTATATCCAAACTTGGATTCAGCACGTAGACCAGTAAAACATGATGAAACATTGCCCATTCCAATTCCCCCAAGTGATAGGCTAGATTCTATCATAGATGACATGGAAAGTGAAGGTGCAACTGGCGTTTCCGGACCATCTACAGAACCAGAGTACACTTTTGAAGGTAGACATTTAGAGCCTAAAAAGTTAACCCAAGGACAGTTGAATGATCTTGTTAGAGACTTATCGCTGTCTAAAGAGAAATCAGAGCTTCTCGCCTCAAGACTAAAGGAGAACAATTTACTTGAGAACAATGTTCGTATTAGTTACTACCGAAAGCGGAATTTTGAATTAACAGCATTCTTTTCAGTAGACGGTCCTCTCTGTTATTGCCATGACATCAATGGACTATTTACAGCCATATCTCAGACGTATGTGGCATCTGAGTGGCGCCTCTTTATTGATTCGTCGCAGAGAAGCCTGAAAGCAGTTCTTTTGCATAATGGTAATATAATGCCATCCATCTCCATTGCCCATTCCGTCCATCTAAAAGAGACATATGACAATATGGATATACTACTTAAGGCAATCAAATACGACAGTCATCAATGGAATGTTTGTGGAGATCTAAAAGTTATAGGAATGCTTATGGGTATGCAGTCAGGATTCACAAAATTTTGTTGTTTCCTTTGCCTGTGGGACAGTCGCGCCACTATAGAACATTACACCAAAAGTGACTGGCCACTTAGGTATACATATGTCCCAGGGATAAGCAATGTCCAGTCTGTCCCTTTAGTGGATCCCCAAAAGATCTATCTGCCACCTCTTCACATTAAACTTGGTTTGATGAAGAATTTTGTTAAAGCAATGGGTACCAAGGATATTGGAATGAAAGCATGATGGCGGACCATTGTTGGATGCTGTATCGTGACAATCCAGGCCAAATTTACAAAAGGAAATCACACTCACAGCGCTTTTAATAAAATAATGTATATATTCTTTATTTATAAGTACATTGAATAAGGTATATGATGTATTTGTTGTTTAGCATTCCTAAGTGTGATCTATACATCCATAAACTTTCTTATAGCAATATCAAAAACTTAAAAATATCAAAACCAGTGTATCTATATAACTATACGTGCTAGAAAAAAATAAAACCAGATTCGGAATCAGCGCGAAAAATGCATTAAGAAAAGTGTGATCATGTTTGTGATGAGAAAAAAAAGTTTCATTTTGTTGGCCAGTGTAATTAAAAGTTTAAGCCAAAACATGAATTCATAGGCGCCGTTACTGCTACCCTGGTGCAAGGGTGGAGGATATAACTAATAGTGTTGACCATTTTACAGAGGGTACCACCGAGGACACAACGTATGTTATTCATGTCGGTACTAATAACGTTTTAAATTCTAGATCGGAAGAACTGCTGGCTAGGTACAGGGACTTATTAGAGCGATTAAAGGAGAAAACTAATAAGATTGTTTTAACAGGTATACTTCCTCGAATTATCCAACGAAGCGATTTCTACAGCAAGGCGACCTATATTAACAATAACCTAAAGTCTCTTTGCCAACAGGAAGGAGTGCATTTTGCAAATTTTTGGAACAGTTTCTACGGCAGGAGGGACTTGTTCCTCGAAAATGGACTTCATTTTAATGACGTTGGAGCTGCGCGTTTAGGAAGACTATTTCATAATACTGTCTCTTCTTTTCAGGCTGCCGTAACCCGAACGGTCCCAGCGTAAATTCCACAAATTTCCCCTGCGCTCGCGAAGGTGACGCAATTGACAAACAATTTGAAGGTTCTATCCTTAAATGCTCGTAGCCTACGAAATAAAATAAACTAATTTTTTTCTTTAATTGCTTGTAAAGACTATGATTTAATTGCGATAAATGAATCGTGGCTTAGCACTGAAACACGTGACTTTGTAGGGGATTATCAAATTAAAGGTTATAGACTTTTTGTTAAAAACAGAATAGGTAGGCGAGGAGGCGGTGTTATGTTGTATATCAAAGATAATATTGCGAACGTTATAGAAGTAAAGCACTCAATTCCAGAACCGATAGATTTGACTAGAGCAGAACTTAAATTGAACGACTTCAAACTTCTTGTTGCGGTTATATATAGGCCCCCTAATTAAACAGCTGATACGGATGAAGCGTTATATCGTGAACTAAAGAGAATAATCGGTAGTGAGCAGGCTTTAGTTATGGGTGACTTTAATTGCGCCAACGTGAATTACGATACAATGCAGGGAGACGCGGAAGGTAATCGTTTAGTTAATTTTCTCGAGGATAGCTTTCTTATTCAAAAGGTTTGGGAACCTACGAGGTTGGACAGTATTTTAGATTTAGTAATAACTACGGATGATAGGCTAATTACTGATCTTCAAGTAATAGAACCGTTGAGCAATAGCGATCACAATATGGTAGAGTTTGTCCTCTCATTATGTCACTCGAAACAAACTACTCGACTAAAATTCCTAACTTCCAGCACGCAGACTTTAGTAAATTTCGAAATAAATTTTCACACGTCAATTGGGAAAACGTAATGGGGAACTCCAACGCAAAACTAATGTGGGAATAGTTCGAAACGGTATTTAGGACTATAAATGAGGAAATGTGTACCGTTCAAAATTAAGCGTGCGAAAGTAAACAACAAGCCCTTGTGGTTTACTTCTAGAGTAGGAGACATTATAAGAGTAGAGATAGGGCTTATAGGCTATATAAGTGCGATAAAAATAATCTGTTGTTACGAAACAACTACATATCTCTAAGGCGTGAAGCTAAAAGTGTAATAAAAAAGTCCAAGCGCGAATTTGAAATCTCCAAAGCTCGTGACGGTAAAGAAAACCCCAAGCGATTCTTTCAATACGTAAATAATAGAAATCCAGTAAAAAGTGTCTTGGGGCCTTTGAAATATTTAAACGGAGATCTAGTTTCTGAAAACAAGGAAATGGCTACCTTGCTAAACGAATTTTTTACGTCAGTTTTTACTCTAGAAGATGTAACAAATATCTCTACGGTCATAGACATAATACCTTTTGATAATGGTAATATTTTGAATAATATCGTGGTTAGTGAAGGGGAAGTAATGCGCTATATTGATAAAATGAAAACGCGTAAATCACCGGGGCCGGATTCCATATATCCCATACAACTAAAAGAATTAAAAGATAGCATTGTTGTGCCGCTAACAAAGATTTTTAATGCGTCTATTTCTGAGGGGTCCGTACCAGATAATTTCAAGTTAGCAAACGTAACACCTATCTTTAAGAAAGGCGATAAAGGTGCGGCGGGAAATTATAGGCCAATCAGTTTAACGTCTGTTGTAGGTAAGCTACTGGAATCAATAATTAGGGATCGTATAGTCGAACACTTAGAAGTGCATAAACTAGTTAGAAATACGCAGCACGGTTTTAGGCGAAACAAATCATGCTTAACTAATCTTTTAGAATTTTTCGAAAGCGTGGTTGACGTTTACGATAGACATCGGGCGGTTGATGTAGTGTATTTAGATTTTCAAAAAGCGTTTGACACCGTGCCGCACAAAAGACTCATTGAAAAAAACTAAGGCTCATGGAATCAGGGGTGTAGTAATAAATTGGCTAGAAGGGTGTTTGCGAGGTAGGAAACAGAGGGTGGTCGTTGATGGAGCGGAGTCGTGTTGGGCTAATGTAGCGAGTGGCGTTCCTCAGGGTTCTGTGTTGGGCCCCTTGCTTTTTCTTATATATATTAGCGATTTAGATGTCGGCCTAGTCAGTACAGTTTCAAAGTTTGCGGATGACACGAAGCTGGGTGGTAGGGCGATTAATGACGAAGATAGAGGTAAAATCCAGGAAGATCTGAATAAAATCGTTGATTGGTCAGTCACATGGCAAATGAGATTTAACGTTGATAAGTGCAAAATTTTGCATATAGGTTCGCGTAACGGTAATTTTGCGTATAGTATGTCAGGGAAAGATTTAACAAGCGTAGAGCAGGAAAAAGATTTAGGAGTTATAGTCACTGGTGATTTAAAAGTAGCGAAACAAAGTACAGCAGCGGTCAATAAGGCGAACAAAGTGTTAGGTTTTATAGCTCGAAATTTTGAGTACAAATCGCGCGATATTATAGTTCCACTTTATAAATCATTAGTTAGACCCCATTTGGAGTACGCGGTCCAATTTTGGAATCCGCATATGCGCAAAGATATAGACAAAATTGAAAGAGTTCAAAGACGAGCAACTAAGATGATTCCGTCGCTTAGGTCAAAGTCGTACGAGGATAGGCTTAAGGAGTTAAAATTAACAACACTCGAGACTAGGAGGCT
The DNA here is from genome assembly GCA_023014485.1 of Bathynomus jamesi. Classification (NCBI taxonomy): domain Eukaryota; kingdom Metazoa; phylum Arthropoda; class Malacostraca; order Isopoda; family Cirolanidae; genus Bathynomus; species Bathynomus jamesi. Next base: position 145,583 of record JAJOZX010009818.1, read on the forward strand.
AAGGGGTGATCTAATCCAGGTTTTCAAAATTATGAATGGGTTCGATAACGTAGATAGAGATAGCTTTTTCGAAATATCTCAATATAATAGGACTAGAAACAAGTAGAAGGTTCGAGACAGCAGTTGCCAAAAACTTTTCTACGCATAGAATAGTAAATAGCTGGAATAGTTTGCCGGTAGAAGTAATTAGTAGCACGTTTATAAACATGTTTAAAAATCGATTAGACGCATACGTTGATAGATTGGGTATAGTTTAAGGTAGTAAAATTAAGGCTTGGTGGTGATAGATCCCACAGCTCAACACAAGTGTTGTGGGATATAGGGAGGCAGCATCTTGGGTTAGGGGATACTCTCTGTCCTTACACACCCCATTTAAAGAGATTCCTCTGCCGAGCGGTGCCCCCATAGTACTGTGAGGTATTGAAAAACTCATGATCTTCACTTGCCCCACAAACACCTTGAAATGGGAGACCCAAAATGGGTACACACACATTTCTACATTACTGTACAGTCTTTACAGCCACACCTACACTTTTCCTCCTAAGTATATATATTGTAATGTATATTGGTTGTAAATTTTGACTTGGTCCGCAATCGATATGGACCGTGACTTATTTTTCGTTGGGCAAGGTACTAGTATTGATGGATACCGTAATGAAAATGACTGGATTCTTTGGATCTGATATATTTGCATGTTGGTTATAAATAGATATAGAGTGTAACATATTTGTGGATAGTAGTCTATTATGACTTGATCCTCTGGATCCAGAGATTCTATCTTTAGTTTTAAATCGATAATTAATTAGTTTTTAATTGATAATTATTTAGTTTTTCAAAAATTGGTAGTTGCGAATGTACAGGCAGTTGTTACATAAATTTCGTATGTTCTTGTGGTTCGGAACCCACGGAGGACATACACAATACACAATTACGAACACAGTTAGGTAGACCAGCCATGAGTGGATCGTAGGGTCTTTGTTGGTCTGAAACATTACAACATTATAACATTATAACATAATTCCAAAATTTATCCCAGTGAACAAAAAAAAAAATAATAATAATATCGCCGGGTGTACATTAAATGGCGACATAATGTCGTGTCGCACATTTAGTACAATCTAAGTACATCATTGAGTACGGTGTAATTTTGGTTTATTCCATTTATGGTTATAATTATCAATTAATTCATATTTACTTATTATCGTTAATTACAATTCCATTAAAGTACATTTTACTACGTTATTAAGTACATTATTACATTATATTAAATTATTTCAGTTAATTACAGTTAATTATAGCGTTGGTTTGTTTTTACAGTTTCATATTAATAAACAATTAAGATGTTAGAAATATAATACAAAGTACATGGCCATATACGGTATATATATATATTATATATATATTATATATATATATATATATATATAATATAACACACGTGATAATGTTTATAAATTTAAATTAGAGCAGAGTCACTTCCGTGGTGGTTAGCAGAATTCGAACACTCGCATAAGCATTTATAAGATCGCGAGAAATTAATTAATTTAAAAAGAATACATGTGAATGTAAATATATGTACGTATGAATTGAACTTGAACAACAGATATTTGCGTTATGCGAGTTTGGTCCCTATGTAAAAATTAATAATTGAATATAAAGATCATACAGGAATTATTCATTTTTTACACACACACACACACACACACACGAACTTATTATTATTATTTAATGAATAAAATATTAACACTTTGGCTACCACTCTTCATATTAATTTGTTGCTTAAATTTATATATATATATAAAACTCTTAGCATGAAATGTTTGAGCTAAAACTTTCATGAACACCTTCCGAGAGACTTACTAATAAGCCATTGATATGTTAAAAGTTTGACACCAAAATACTCGGAAAGTTTGGAATTTAAAATTTTATCCTTTCTCGCCTACAAATACAAATTAAATACAAACTTAATTTTGGTCATTTAAATAAAAATCATGACAATGAGTAATAACATTTGAAATGTATTTATTTTTACTGTATAAAGGAATAAATAATAAAGTTTGGCACTGAATTACATGATATGCATATATTTGGGAAGATGTTTACACTACCTTGTCCATATAGGGTGAAAACACTTTTTTTCGATGCAATTACAGGAATGAACTGGTGAGGCTTTACAATAAAGATTAATCAATGAACGCGGTTTTTTTCGAAAAAAATTTCGTTGCTTTACCATTAAAAAGTATAGTTCCAAACTCGTTTATAAGTAGTTTTCCTTGCAAACTCTTCAGGTTAAACACCACCCGGATGAGTTGTAACTTTTCTATGTGAAAAGCTAAGGAACAATTAAAAAAGAGTCGAAGCCCTCCCCAAAAAATTATCAAAGATAGAGAAACAAAAGGTGGAAAATTTTAATTCCTCTGAAACTTGTTTCCTTAACTATTAAGAACAGCAACTTCATTTTCTTCCTTTCCTTTCAAAATATGAAAAAATTTCTTTCAAAATCCTTTCAAAATTGAAAAAAGTATTACACAATCTTCCAAGTTAGTAGTGTGACCGCAAAATGTTCGAGTGCATATGCAATTGCAAAGTTGATCACTTGTTGCAAGGTGCCAGCCCCCTTCTTCCCCATGAAGGGGGGAGAGGGAGTTCTAGCGTTGTTATAACTGGTCTCGTAGGCCCCAGCACCACATTAAAACTATAGAAAAGAACGCAGCCATAAAAATCTTGAGCTTCACATTGTGTCAAAATTTGTGAAGCTTAAGATTTTCATGGCTGCGTTCTCTTCTATAGTTTTATTGAATCAATGAGAGGAGCAACTGTTGTCTGTTTGGGAAGGGTGGTTATGCAACAATGGGGGGTGGGGGTTAGCCCCCAAGTTGCATAAAGGGGGGTGAGGGGGCTTGGGGGTAGAGGGAGAATGGCCTCCCCCACAGGGGTAACCCTAACGTGCCCTCGCCGTAGGCGAGTTTGGGAAGCACAAACCCCGCCCGTAGACCATGGAGCCGAAGGCTCTGCTTGTAAATAACAGAAATTTTTCCACTCCAAATACCAAAAAAATTGAAATCAGGTTCAAAATTGAATGAAAATAACGAAAACTCTGGCCGCAGGTAACCGATCGCCCTCTCTGGAGTGGACCAGAGGTTCAGCGCACTGGTAGTGTTGTATTGTGTTCTATGTTGTGCTAAGAGTGGTACAGTCTGTCATAATGTGTTCAATTGTTTGTGGTGTGTCCTGGCACAGGTGGCAGATGTCGTCTGAGGAGTTGTCTAGTCTGTGTTTATATGTCTGTAAGTTGGGGGTGATGTCCCTGACATATGGAAACAAGGTAAAATTATTACACTACTCAAACCAAACAAAAATCCAACAGAACCAGCTTCCTATAGACCCACGCTTCTCAAACTAGGGGTCGCGTAAATATTATTGGGGGTCGCAGAAACATTTGAAAATATTATTTTTTTCATAAATATAGTGTTAGTACCTATTGCTTTTATGACATTGAGTGAAGGGTCGCGAAAAAATTTGTCTGATCCAAAGGGGTCGCAAGTGAAAAAAGTTTGAGAAGCCCTGCTATAGACCCATTACTTTACTATGCACACTTTCCAAAGTAACAGAAAGACATAAATCGTCTTCAAGAATTTATGTTATTACAGAACAACTCACGTAATGCGAGAGAAAGTGTATATATATATATATATATATATATATAAGGTGTCCTAAAATGAATATACAGTACCAAAAAGGATTATTATTTCCAATTTTATTTTTAGAGGTATCCAAAAAAAAAAAATTTAAAAAACGTGTAAATAAGGTTTTTTAATTTTCTTAACACCTGTTTACGTTTAATATGTACAAAATTCGTAATTAAAGATTTCCATGTGAAATATGTAATTAAATAAAAAAATTATAAAATGAATCGAACACACACACACACACACACACACACACACACACACACACACTTGCGCAGGTATTGTACTGTATTGTACTGAAAATATCGCAATTTTAGGCCATTAAGCATGTAGGCTACGTCCCATAGGGGGTGTCATTTTTAAGGCTTAGTAGGCTATTGCTACTCTATAGTACATTCTAAGTTTTATATCTCTGTTCATTACCTTGCTCTTAAAAGTGAATTCAAAGTGATTCAAAAGTGATTCAATTGTTGCTGCTTAAAGACGCTTTCGTCGTGAAATAAACAAGTAACCACCTGAAAGATAGCATACGAAGGTGGATTGATCAGTTTCAGAAAACTGGAACTGAACTGAAAGGGAAATCTCCAAGAAGACCGAACAAATCTCTTGAAAGAACGAATGTAGTTTGTGAAGCATTTACTAGAACCCCTAAGAAGTCAGTTAGGGGAGGAAAGGCTGAGTTGCACATACCGCGCTCCCCTCTCTATAGAATCTTTCATAAAGAACTTCATTTTAAGGCTTACAAAGTGGGGGTGCTCCAGCAACTTTTAGAGGAAGATTATGAAACCAGAATAAACACATGGAATGATTTAATCGAAAGGATAGAATTAGATGAACACTTTCTACCAAATCTCATTTCTAGCGACGACATTACATTCTATATTTCAGGCAAAGTAAACCGCCATAACTGTAAGAGTTGGGGTGAACACAATCCACTTAAAATACGTGAAAGTGAGAGGAATCCCCCTAAAGTAAATGTCTGGTGTGCTTTGTCACGTTCTCGCATGTATGAACCTTATTTTTTTTGACGAACTGTAACTGGTGGTTCTTACCTAAAGATGCAAGGAACTCTCTGCTTTTTACAAACAACAACCTTCCAACCAGATGGATCACCACCACATTTTGATCGAAACGTTCGAAAAAATTTGTAAAAACATTTTCAGCGGGTTGGATTGGTAGGGAAGGACCTACAAAATGGCCTGCTTGTTCCTCCGATCTATCCCCTATGGTCTTTTATTTGGAGCGTTTTGAAAACAAAAGTCTACCATATCAAACGAAGGGATCTTCAGGAGCTAAAACAGCGTATCCGAGATATTGTCATGTTTATCCCTGAATCTGGATTGGAAAGTGTATTTTCAATTTAATGAAATTTGAACATAAAAAAAGATTAATTATTATAGCTAATTATGGAAGTTTCTTAACTGAATTAAATAAAACTTATAACCGTTCAGAATATAATGTAATTTGGATTTCGCTGCTATCTCAACTAATAAATATATACAAGTAATTGAGTTTTGATATTGGTATATTTATTTTGGGACACCACCCTCTATACTGTATATACTTATTTACTTTAGGGGAGTTTGAACGACGGTTCAGGATCGACCTGAGGATGAATTTCACACTTAAACACGTGAAATGAATGAATGATGCCAACCCACACGGAAAAAATGATTCCAAGGCTTTTCGTGTTTTCACCAGTATACCTCGTCAGCGAATGACGTACATTTTCGTACACGCCCTGACGAAGTGTACGGCCGAATACACGAAAGATTTTGGGATAATTTTTTCTTTTTCCTTGTGGGTTTGCATCATATATACTGTATATAATATAAGAGTGTGTATATGTATATATATGTATATATATATATATATATATATATAATAATTATAATGGTTAACCATTGTTTTGCTTCCGCCCGAATTGTTCATTCTGACGAAGGTCAAGCTTATTGCTCCACCTTAGACTTATAGCTTAACGTGAAATCCGAACCACAACCGACCAAGGGTAGTCAGAAATTACAAAGTCGTCGCCCAAATTCGATCTCACAACCTCCTGAGCAGCAGCACAGCGTCTTAACCACTAGGCTAGCCAGGGTACCCATTCGTCTATCAACTAGTTTTTATTGTATGGAAGGATGAACAGCTGGGTTTGCTGCGCGCTGACTCCCATTACAGGAAGTCGAATCTGGGGCCGGTAGATCCGTAGTGAGCGATGCTAACCACAACATATATATATATATATATGGGAATGAACTCAGAATGGTCCCCTGAGTTTTATATGATACACACAGACAGTGCATGGAACAAGGAACTCTTCTGGGAAAATTAAATCCACTATAGTCCGAATAAGTAATGGGAAATGACAAATACCATAGTTTTTCTTTTTCATGATGCTAGCCCGACGTGGGCAACGGGTCACTCGCAAAGAGGTCCCATAAATATAGCTTCCCTCACCAGCTATCTGCAAAGGAGACAGGATCCAGCTTTGGGACATGGATCTAGGGTTTAAAGCAGCCTAGCCCTGCTACATTTAGAACCTCAATATAAGCAAAAGACTCGCTGCCTTCACGTCAGATTGAATACATAAAAGAAAAAGGCGTAACTATTATATTTTTAGCCAAAAACCAAAACTTAAACCTCAACTGGTAGAATTGAGCGTCCACTTTTCAAGGCACATAACATGTCCGTTTCAAGATGGGCATGAACTCAGAATGGTCCCCTGAGTTTTTTTGATACACACAGACAGTGCATGGAACAAGGAACTCTTCTGGGAAAATTAAATCCACTATAGTCCGAATAAGTAATGGTAAATGACAAATACCATAGTTTTTCTTTTTCATGATGCTAGCCCGACGTAGGCAACGGGTCACTCGCAAAGAGGTCCCATAAATATAGCTTCCCTCACCAGCTATCTGCAAAGCAGATGCCCACGTCGGGCTAGCATCATGAAAAAGAAAAACTATGGTATTTGTCATTTACCATTACTTATTCGGACTATAGTGGATTTAATTTTCCCAGAAGAGTTCCTTGTTCCATGCACTGTCTGTGTGTATCACATATATATATATATATATATATGATGCAAACCCACAGGAAAAAAGAAAAATGATTCCAAGGCCTTTCGTGTATTCAAAAGTACACCTCGTCAGGGAATGAAGAGACGAGGCGAGATGACGAAAATATATACATAGAGTATGTACAACGGGAGAGAGAGAAATAAAAAGATTAGCACATGATTAACAAGAATTGATTAAAAGCAAAAGGTATTTTAACAGGATATTGTCAATTTTATACATTCCCGCAGTTATTGAAATTATTTTTAAAATGGTGAATTTACATTCTACAGGGTGCTCGAAAAGTCCCGTCACCCCCTACAAAATGTACATCTTGTGATGCCAATTTTATTTTTGTGATTAATTGTATTTATATGTGGTAGGTGTAATTTAAGAAACATGTCACTAGCAACATTAACTTTGATTACAGTGAATACAGTTACTTATTACAGTTACTTATGAAGAATATCTGTTTGTGCACCATCATTTTCGTAACAAAGGATTATGATTAACAAATGACGGGCGGTATGGTTTCATGCCGAGATCTTTTGTCATGTGATCTCTCATTGTGGACATGGGAACTGCAAGTTCTTGTGATCGTTTCCGAAGTGATTTTTTCGGTGAACGAGCCACCGATGCAATCATACCTTCACATTGTTCTGCTCGCGTTGTTGGTCTTCCCGACCGTGGTCTGTCCTTGATGAAGCCAGTTTCAAACAGCTTGCCATCCCAGCGTAATACCGTCTTGTTTGGTGGTGCAGCCTTATTGAATCTTGTGTTGAAATCATTCTGGATATCATGCATCGTTTTGCCAGTATGTGACCTTTCATGAGCCCATGTGCTCATCACTATCCTTTTCTCCAGAGTGTAAGTGGACTGGTCTGCCATTGTTCACACAACTCTAATACCTGGAAAAGAAAAAAATGTTAATGAATCACATATAAATTCAATTAATCACACAAAAATAAAATTGATATTACAATATGCACATTTTGTAGGGGGTGACAGGGATTTTCGAACACCCTCTAGGATATTCCTTTCAATTATATCTCTGTTTATAACGAGTGCTTTAGAACTATCTCACTTGATACTATGATTACATTTGTAAATATGGTTAAACAATGCATCAGAATTATTTGCTGTTCTACACGCAAATTTATGCTGTTTTACCTTGATATCTAACGTTTTTCCCGTTAGATCTATGTATACAATATATACTGAGTTACAATATATACAACCGATCGAATACACACAGCCAACCGCATTTATCAACGCTATTCTTTATTAGGTGTGATTTAACAGTATTATTATACTCAAAGACTACGTTGATACCAATTGCTTTAAGTAAAGTCAGAAGATATTTAAAATTAACCTGGTAAGGGAGGTTAAGGATATTTTTACGCTCAAATTTCTTTACAGTTACACTATTATAATACCTATTCTTAACTTTCCTAAGGCAGTTATCTAGAAATGAAATAGGATAACATAATTTAGTACCAATATTCATGATATTGTATTACTCTGAATCTAAAAATTCAGGACTGAAACCCTGAGAAACATAGCAGAGAAATTAGAAGATTTTATCGAGGGAGGATGGTCAGAATAAAAATACACATATGAATTATTATTAGTAGGCTTACAAAAACTTTAAATTTGAACCGATTCAAGCATCTCCAAATTTTAAGATCCAGAAAAAATAAGCAGCCATCATTTTCGTTTTCAACAGTGAACTTAATAGAGGGGTTAGTATGACCGAAAAATGGTAGAGTGCAAATTGCAATGCAATGCTGATTAATTGTTGCAAAGGGGGGAGGGGATTGGCACCCATGGGGGAAGGGGTGGGCACCCATCAGGGGATGGGGTATACATGCAAGGGGGAGTGTGTTTAGTCCCCCAAGCTGCATGAAGGGGGGAGAGGGGGTTGGTCCGAGGGAATAACCTCCCCCAAAAGGGATACCCTAACCCGACCTAGGAAGGTAACCTAAGAGAGAGAGATCTTTTCCGTCGTGTTCGCGGCTCCGTTAATTTATCTTTCTAGCTGCAGGGGAGCAACATTCTCACACATTAGACTGATATTCGGTATGTGTATATATATATATATATGAAAATTATTTCACGAAGGTAACACGTGAAAAATATTTATGATGAATAAAACCACGAAGGAAAGGAAACACAAAATGGTGCTCAAGCGCTTTCGTCTAATGACATCCTCAGGAACACTGAAGTACATAAAAAGGTTAAGCCTATATATAGGTTACAGAAAGAAAAAAAAAGAAAAAATAAATAACATACATACACACACACACACACATATATATATATATATATATATATACATACATATCTATATATACAAATACATACATACATACATACATACATATATATACAATAAACAGAGAAGTAAAAATAATAAAAAATTAAAAATTAAAACCTTAAAGGATTACCAGTGAGGCGTACAGATTTGTAAGGAAAAATATCAATTTTTAGCACAAGATCAAATGGATTATAAAAATAAAAATTATACTGGAACTCTGCCGGGTTTTAACACAATGCTGCCTATGGTCAGGTTTCGATATATATAAAAAAAAAATAAATAAATAAAATGCAAATTAAAAGTTAATCGATTTTTAGCACAAGATCAAATGGATTATAAAAATACAAATTTATACTGGAACTCTGTCCGGGTTTTAACACACTGCTGCCTATGGTCAGGTTTTGATATATATAAAAAAATAAAATGCAAATTAAAAGTTAATAAAGTAGAAGACAAGTTTACCAAAGATTTAATGTTTTACCCTTCTTATTTAAATCTGTTTTAAAGGAATTCAACATAACAGGATCGAGTTGAAAAAGACCTTTGCTTATGTTGAAGTTATTTGAAAGTTGGATAATGGCAGACTCAAGAATATTTCTATTAACAATGTTGCTTGAATGGAATAAAACTGAAGCATTATTCCAATCAATACAGTGGGCTAACTCTGACAAATGGACAAAAAGGGCACTGGACAACTGTCCTGTTCTAACGGAATATTGATGCATAGGTCAGACATAGGTCAGACGGGAAAGGATTTGCACACACGTATAAAACAGCATCAATATTCCGTTAGAACAGGACAGTTGTCCAGTGCCCTTTTTGTCCATTTGTCAGAGTTAGCCCACTGTATTGATTGGAATAATGCTTCAGTTTTATTCCATTCAAGCAACATTGTTAATAGAAATATTCTTGAGTCTGCCATTATCCAACTTTCAAATAACTTCAACATAAGCAAAGGTCTTTTTCAACTCGATCCTGTTATGTTGAATTCCTTTAAAACAGATTTAAATAAGAAGGGTAAAACATTAAATCTTTGGTAAACTTGTCTTCTGCTGCTTAACTTTTAATTTGCATTTTATTTTTTTATATATATCAAAACCTGACCATAGGCAGCAGTGTGTTAAAACCCGGACAGAGTTCCAGTATAAATTTGTATTTTTATAATCCATTTGATCTTGTGCTAAAAATCGATTAACTTTTAATTTGCATTTTATTTTATTTATTTTTTTTTATATATATCGAAACCTGACCATAGGCAGCATTGTGTTAAAACCCGGCAGAGTTCCAGTATAATTTTGTATTTTTATAATCCATTTGATCTTGTGCTAAAAATTGATATTTTTCCTTACAAATCTGTACGCCTCACTGGTAATCCTTTAAGGTTTTAATTTTTAATTTTTTATTATTTTTACTTCTCTGTTTATTGTATATATATGTATGTATGTATGTATGTATGTATTTGTATATATAGATATGTATGTATATATATATAATATATGTGTGTGTGTGTGTGTGTATGTATGTTATTTATTTTTTCTTTTTTTTTCTTTCTGTAACCTATATATAGGCTTAACCTTTTTATGTACTTCAGTGTTCCTGAGGATGTCATTAGACGAAAGCGCTTGAGCACCATTTTGTGTTTCCTTTCCTTCGTGGTTTTATTCATCATATATATATATATATATGTATTTTACATGTTAAAAAATTAAAATAGCAGGTAAAGGAGACGAAACCCAATTTCCTCGTCACACTTAAAGTTTTAATTCTATTTGCATGTGATCGGAACAGATGATGGTTCTTCTGAGTGTATATATATATATATATATATATATATATATATATATATATATATATATATTTAGGATAAAAATGAAGACGTAGAGCACACAGGTCATTATATTTGGCTGCAGCCGACGTTTCGGGCAACTCTACCCATTTTCAAGGCCTAATAAATAAAAGCTAAAATTAATACATGACAAAAATATAAATGTCGAGAGTTAAAAACTAATCTACAGTACAAAATTAAACCTGTTCAAAAATAAAAATTAAAAATACAGAGTGGAAACAGGCATAAGCCAAAATCAAATCAAAAGTAAAAAATATATAAACGACAAAAATATACGATGATAAAAATAAAACTTAAAACTAAAGATATTCAAAAGTAAAATTGTTAAAAAACTTTACAAATAAAAAGTTAAACGAAAACTCACAAGAGTAAACCGACATACCTATGTTCACTTGACAGCCACAAGAAACTGAAGCGAAAAGGAGACAGTGTCGCAAGGGAAAATTTAGTAGGTAGTTATTCTAATTAATATAAAGGGGGTAACAGCCAGAATCAACGTTTAAACTAGAGAAATACGAAGGGAGGACGAGCATTTTAATGATTTAAGAATTTTAAAATCGCCAACAGAAACGTCAACCTTACAATTGATAGAATGACTTCTAATAGCAGACTGTTCTTTTCTCAACAAAACCTGCCCTGTCCTATGACTAATACCCATATGGGAGCAAAATCTCGCCTGCAAAGAAAGAACTGTACTGCCAACGTAGTTCCCCTGGAAATACCCAGGGCAGGTAAACAAATAAACGACAGAACAGTTCATCGCGGGGGGATTTTGTCCTTACATCGGAAAACATACTCAAGGGTATTATTATTTACAAGGGAAATCTTAAAATCAGTATGAAAATAAAATTTCCTCACAACACTCAACAATTGCTTCTTCGCAAAAGAGTTAAAATGGTAGATATCAGGTAAAACAAGATATTTACAATTCTTAGGAACATCATACGTTGGGACAATGTTGGGGGAATATACATTATTAAGAAACTTACCAGTAACACCTGCTACAAGATCACGTGGAAAACCATTTTTAAAGAAAAAATCAGTAAGGAATTCAAACTCATTATGAAGCAGAGCAAAGTTCGAGCAAATATTATAAGCTCTATGCACAAGTGTGCGAATGGAACTTAATTTGTAATTAAAGTCGCAAAAACTACGTAGGTAAACGTAGGTAAACGTAGGTCGAGCCAGATTTGGAGACCAAAACTTCAAGGAAAGGAATAGAACCTTCAACTTCCTTTTTCTGTGTATCTACAATGTTCTTATGCAGTGTGTTCAGAAAACTCTGAAACTGAACTGATTGGTTGTCCGTTTGGAATAGAGCAAAGGTATCGTCAACATAATGTTGAATGTTTTTTCCGATGTAAGGACAAAATCTCCCCCGCGATGAGGTGCCCTGTCGTTTATTTTTTTACCTACCCTGGGTGTTCCCAGGGGAACTACGTTGGCAGTACAGTTCTTTCTTTACAGGCGAGATTTTGCTCCCATATGGGTATTAGTCATAGAACAGGGAAGGTTTTGTTGAGAAAAGAACAGTCTGCTATCAGAAGTCATTCTATCAAGTGTAAGGTTGACGTTTCTGTTGACGATTTTAAAATTCTTAAATCATTAAAATGCTCGTCCTCCCTTCGTATTTCTCTAGTTTAAACGTTGATTCTGGCTGTTACCCCTTTTATATTAATTAGAATAACTACCTACTAAATTTTCCCTTGCGAACCTGTCTCCTTTTCGCTTCAGTTTCTTGTGGTTGTCAAGTGGGCGTAGGTATGTCGGTTTACTCTTGAGAGTTTTCGTTTAACTTTTTATTCCGTTTAACTTTTTATTTGTAAAGTTTTTTAACAATTTTACTTTTGAATGTCTTTAGTTTTAAGTTTTATTTTTATCATTCGTATATTTTTTGTCATTTATATATTTTTTACTTTTTATTTGATTTTGGCTTATGCCTGTTTCCACTTTGTATTTTTAATTTTTATTTTTGAACAGTTTTAATTTTGTACTGTAGATTAGTTTTTAACTCTCGACATTTATATTTTTGTCATGTATTAATTTTAGCTTTTATTTATTAGGCCTTGAAAATGGGTAGAGATGCCCGAAACGTCGGCTGCAGCCAAATATAATGACCTTTCTGCTGGACGTCTTCGTTTTTATCCTAAATGTAAAACTACGTCTCCTTAGGAGGGATCCTATGTGTATATATATATATATATATATATATATAGATATAGATATACATATTCTCAAATCTCAATAAACCACAATAAAGATCAGAAAATATTCACTTTGTGACCCTCTTAACCAATTCCTTTTTGTCAGATTAACTTCATACGCATATTGTTTTGAATTCAGCACGACATACTGAAACCAAAATTTTCCTTATCTAGTCCCCAATGAAAGATAAAGTGGTGCAGCTAAACAATCCTCAAAATATTTTTCTGATGAACTGAGTCACCTGTTGTTTTTGAATTCAGTGCGAATTAATGATGCAAAAATTGTCCTACCTAACCTCGTAAATTCAAATATTAAACGCACAGTACGTAACAGCAAATCAAATCTCGCACAATAAAGATCAGAATATATATATATATGGGATGAATTTCACAATTAAACACGTGAAATGAATGAATGCTGCAAACCCACAAGGAAAAAGAGAAAACGATGCCAAGGCCTTTCGTGTATTCAGAGGTGAAGCTCTGAATACACGAAAGGCCTTGGAATCGTTTTTTCTTTTTCCTTGTGGGTTTGCAGCAGCATATATATATATATATATATATATATATATATATATATATATATATTTCCATTCTTTAATTTACCGCCGATTCGTACCTAAAGAAAGCGGTACATATCTCGGCAAGGCAGTGGGTGGGTGTGTTACTGAGTTGGGGATGGGAGACTAGGGGGGTGACAAAGGGTCAGTTGCTGGATAGTGGGTAGGAGGGGTATGGTCTTAGACACGATGGAGCAGATGGTAGTGAGTGAGGAAAAGGAAAATCGCTTCCGCTGAAAAGTGGGGGCCTTCGGTGAGTATGGAGCGTAGACGGTCGGGGATGGGATTTTCGAACAAAAGAGGGAAACACCTGCGACTAAGAGTGACAGGTTTGGGCATTCGACCAGGAGATGTACGACAGTGATAGGGGCATGGCAGGTAGGGCAGAGCGGGGCTGGCGATTTAGCCATAAGGTGTCCATGAGTAATGCGGGTGTGTCCTAGGCGGAGACGGGCTAGAATCACTTCTTTATGGCGGGACCAGTGGAATGAGGAGGCCCAGTATCCTAATTGTGGTTTGATCTTGTGGAGTTTGTTTTGTGTGGCCTGGTCCCATTCCCGTTGCCATATGGAGCGGAAGTGGGAGCGGAGAGTCGGGAAGAAGTCGGAGAAAGGGAGGGGTCGAGAGGAGGTCGGCAGTAAGCAGGCCGTCTGTACCGTGCGGTCCACCTCCTCGTTACCCTGGATGCCAACATGTGCCGGGACCCAGCAGAAGGCGATTGTCTTGTGTCGGAAGGCCGTTAAAAAGTGGATGGTTTGCTGGATGGTACAGACGAGCGGGTGAGGAGGGTTGAATCTCTCTAGGGAGAGAAGTGCGCTTTGGGAATCTGAATAAATGACGAAGGAGCTGGCAGAGTGGGTACGCACACTATCGAGGGTCTCTGTAATCGCGAAGAGTTCCGCCGAGAAGACGGAGGCCTCGCGGGGCAGGCTGACGCCTCGAGAAAGTGGCTGGGACAGTATCACCGCTGAGGAGGCCGCACCAGCCTCCGAGCGGGAACCATCTGTATAAATGGGGTCTGCGTCCGGGTGTTGGGTTGCGTGTTTTTGGAAGAGTGACCTGTATACCGCAGCGCTCGTGGTAGTCTTAGGTAGGGCACAAAGGTCCCTGCAAAACTTGATAGGGGTGAGGAGCCAGGGGGAGTAGATGCTGTATGAAATGGGGATAACTGAGGGGGCAGGCATGTTGGAAAGGTCAAGGAAAGAGCGGACCGCTTCAGTAAAGTACCAGCTCCGTCCCTGGGGTGGGAGTTCAGAAACCGCCGCGCACAGAAGCGAAGAAGGTAGCCTCTGTGCACGGAGGTATGTCCTCATGAGGAGTAGACCCCGTCGGAGGGCAAGAGGGAGGTAATTGCAATCCACTCGGAGGCTGGGGAAGAGCGGAAAGCACCGGTGGCGAGGCGGAGGCCTCTATTAAGGACCGGATCCAAGATACGGAGGCAGGCGTTGGAGGCTGAACCGTATACTACACTGCCATAGTCCAGCTTCGACTGCACCATGGAAGTGTAAAGGCGAAGGAGAGAGTGTCGGTCTGCGCCCCATGTGGTGTGGGAGAGGTGATCTAGGGAACGTCGGAGGGATTGCTTCAGGTGCTTGAGATGGGGAACCCAGTTGAGCCTTCGGTCTAGAGTCACGCCGAGAAATCGCGTGGAGGGTACCACCTCAAGAGGATTGCCGTTAAATGTGACAGAGGGAACAGGAAGGGTTGCGGGTCTTCTTCTGCTGAAGAGCATACACTTGGACTTGGGGGTGGAGAGAAGGAAACCCACCGACGTCGCCCACCTTTCCACTTGGTAGATGGCGAGCTGAATTTGCCGTTGAACGACGGACGGATCCCGCTCTGCGAAGTAGATCGCAAGGTCATCCGCGTGGATGGAAGAACGGATGGTGGGTGGAAGGCATTTTGAGACTGTGTTCATGACGATGGAAAAGCATAGAAAACTGGGGATGCTTCCCTGTGAGACCCCGTCCTCCTGCACGAAGGGTGTCAGAGAGGACTGAGCCCACCCGGACTTTAAAGGTTCGGAAGGAAAGGAAGCCCCTGATGAAGGATGGCATTGCTCCGATTAGACCTAGATGTCGGAGCTGACTAAGGATCATTGCTCGACGGGTGGTGTCATAGGCCTTCTGGATATCAAAAGAAATTGATAGGACGAACTGTCCATTGTCGAAGGCATTCTGTATGTCTCGGCTGAGGAGCAGGAGGGGATCAGTGGTGGAGCGAAATTGTCTGAAGCCGGACTGGGTAGCCGGGAAGGAATTACTATTTTCAAGGAAGAACGATAGTCGCGTCGCGACCATTTTTTCAAAGATTTTGCAGGCACAGCACGTTAGAGCGATTGGTCTGTAGTTTGTGGGATCGAGGGAATCTTTGCCGGGTTTGGGGATAGGGATTACGTAGGCCTCCCTCCACCGGGAGGGGAAGGCGCCCTCTATCCAAATGCGGTTGTATAGGTCTAGTAGGAAAATTTGTAAGGTAGGGTGGATGTGCTGGATGATGCTGTACGGAATACCGTCCAGGCCGGGACAAGGGGATCGTCGAGAGGCCAGTGCCGCCTGTAGTTCACGCATGGTGAACAACCGGTTGTAGGTGTTGTCTATGGACGGAGAAGAGGAACTATTGTTTGGAGCGGGTACGAGGGAACTAATTGCGGAGGAAGAAACGGCAGCGAAGGTAGAAGCTAGGTGGTTTGCCACCAATTTGGGCTCGCATAGGGGTCCATCGTTAGTCCGGAGGACCGGGGATCGGGAGGGGACATGTCGCCTCTCGACACCTCGTACCTTCTTCCAGATGGTAGCCGAAGGTTTGGTGGCGGTGATGCCGGACACAAAGGCACGCCAAGAAGCTCGCCGCGCTGTCTTCATTGTACGGCGGGCGATGGCCCTGGCCCGCTGCATCTCTGTGCGACGGATGGGGAGTCGCGCACGGTAGAAGCGCCGAGTAGCTTTCTTCTTGGCGCGTATGGCCTCCGCGGGGGTAGGAGGAAGATCGTGGGATGCTAGTGCCCACAGACGCTACAACGACGGACTCGAAGTATGCGATGCACTCGTCGGAGGATGGGAAGTGGGCCGTCGTAAGGGTTGTATATATATCGTCGCGGAAGCGGGACCAATTCGCTTTGGTAGTAATCCACCTTTCCGGTACCAGAACGGTCTGGTCAGGCCAATTGAGCGTGAGTTGAACAGGGAAATGTTAACTTTCATAGTCCTCTTTGAGGACTTGCCATGTGAAATGTAGGAGGGCATCAGTCGAAACAAAGGATAGGTCTATACAGGATGGAGTGCAGGTGGTGGCATGGTAGAATGTAGGAGAGCCATCATTGAGGCACTCGAAGGAGAGCTCGGTCATGAGAGTAATCAAGGTTGGGGCCATATAGGTGGAGTGTGTGTTGCCCCACATGGGGTGGCGACTATTGAAATCGGCCAGTAATAGAAAGGGCCTGGGGAATGTTTTACCACCTCCTCCAAGTCATCGCGGGAGACTTGAGCGTGGGGAGGGAGGTATATTGAACAGACAGTGTAATGTCTATCCAGGGAAAGCCGGGTAGCAATCACCTGTAACGGGGACCGGATAGAGAGATTGTGGAAAGGGACTGCGTGGTGTATGAAAATGGCAGCCCCCTTCGAGTGCTGGCAGGAGACGGGGTGGCGATGTAGGAATATCCAGTAGGGCAGGGCATGGGCCTGGTCCCCAGGATTAGCTCCTGGAGACAGACACACACCGGACGGGAAGTGACAATCAAGGAATTAAGGCCTTCGTGGTTCGCGAATATTCCTCTGCAGTTCCAGTGTACTATTGTAGTTTTCGGAGCATCCATTAGTTGATGAAGGGGGATGGGTAAAGGCGTAGGTGTTAGGAGGTTGGAGTGTGAAGGGGGATGGGTAAAGGCGTAGGTGCTAGGAGGTTGGTGTGTGAAGGGAGATCTGGGGTTCGAGAAAACGAAGGATGGGTCAGGAGCATGGCTGGCTATCTGCCGTTCACCAGAGAAGGACTCGGTTGCCCAGTCGATCTCCGCGGAGATTGCGGGGTCGAGTCGGCCGAGCGAGACCGGAGGGGTGGATCACGGCAGTTAGGAGAACGTCGTGGGCTGAGAGGGTGAGGAGTGTCTTGGTGGGCTTCTGTGTTCGGGCCAGGAGGGGCGCTTTATTTCCCAAAGTGGCGCCTCCCCGCCTGTCCGGGGTCTCACGGCGGACGCTGGCTGGCGATAGGGGGTACCAGAAGGACCGGGCAGGTGGGAGGGAGAACGCGCCCAGGGTGGCTAACAAGGAGGGGACCAGGGATGTTAGGGGGGCAGGTACTGTGGGGGTGGAAGGAGATGAACCACAGTGGTCTCGTGGAGGGGTAGAAAAAATGGCGCCAGGAGTCAAGGGCAGATCCATGAGACTTATGGGCGCGGCCGAAATCCCCTCGGCCACACCGTGTAGCTGCGCCAGAGCCGCATACACTGGATCCTCGGGGGAGAGGATGTTGTCCAGATTGGATCTCGTCGTGGGGGCGGGTCATGTAATTCGGCAACTATTGTCAGAGTCTGTGGGAGTAGATTCGTGGGACTTCCGCGGTGGGGAGATATGGTCCTTCTAGACGAAGTGGGCGGTGTGAGGGTCCGAGCAGTCTTCCTAGATCTAGGGGAAGAGGGATAGACACGTTGGAAGGCCGGAGGGTCTGGCGACTCGCTCCGGCGTCTCAGCCTCGTCGGCTTGCTCCGGGCAGTAGGTTCGGGCGTGTGCAGAGAGTCGTGGGAGGGCAGGGCTCGAAGTGGATGGGGCCTTGGTGTCCTGGTCCCAGACTCCTTGGGAATCTGTGGCAGGCGAGATGCGTGAAGAGAAGGGATGGTGGAGGGACAGGTGGCCGTCGGGTCCTGCGAGGATTCCTTTTGGGAGGGATGGGGAGCAGTGGTCGAGGGGGGTTTCAGCGGCAGGCCAGGGCGGCATACCGAGATGACAGAGCCGAGGGCAGCGGCGTAAGAACCCCCTGGCCTCACCTCCAGACTCCGCACCCTGTCTCGCGCCTCTCGGGGGCTAAGGAAGTCCGCTACCTGCAGGCCTCGGACCTCCTTCTCGAACCTAAAGAAAAGGCATTCGCTGGATGAAGAGGGGTGTGCGCCTTCACAATTGGAGCATTTGGGTGTGTTGGGACACCTGTCAGAGTGAGCAACTTGTCCGCAATGAAACACAGTTGGTGCGGCTGCCGAGAAACTGAGATAACGTGTCCAAACTTGTTGCATTTAAAGCAACGGGTCGGGTCTGGGATGTATGGGCGGAGAGAAAACTCGCATGACGTGCGGTCTCCCATTCCCCATACAATACGGTCAGGAGGGACTATGGTATTGAAGGTAAGATTTAGACGCAGGGTGGGGGAGGTGGTGCCTCCCTGTCGGGATGTGAAGCGATAGATATTGGTGACACCCTGAGGTGCGAGGTCCTCCAGGAGCTCGTTCACTGCGATCGACAATAGGCGGGTGGCGTAAATAGTGCCCTGTCTCTGGTTCAGGCGAGGGTGTGGGGAAACGGACACCGAGCATCCAAAGACCTCTGTGAGGGAGAGTAGGGCTTTCGTCTCTACGGCTGAACGTGATTTTACAGGAGGGAGCCATCCCTCTGTGGTCGTACATCATAGCGGCTGGGGTTGCTGCGGGCTCGGATCGCCTGCAACGTCCGTTCAGAGTTGGACGGAAGGGACCCAGTGGTAGGCCGGACCACCAGGAATTTGTGGATACTTGGAAGGGATAGGGAGGCTGAAGAATCGAAGTGGACTGGGATAT
Source organism: Bathynomus jamesi (assembly GCA_023014485.1). NCBI lineage: Eukaryota > Metazoa > Arthropoda > Malacostraca > Isopoda > Cirolanidae > Bathynomus > Bathynomus jamesi. Next base: position 165,016 of record JAJOZX010009818.1, read on the forward strand.
CCAACGGTTGATAGGATGGCCGTGAATGCCGACTTTCCCGTCCGCCGCGGGGCTCTCTCCGTGGAGAAGTGGGCCGACGGCGGGTGATGGGGCATTAGGCCTGTTCAAAAATCAACTTTTTCTTATTTTCATAGGTTTCTGTACATTTTCCCATGCTTTTTGACCTGAAAAAGCCGAAAATCACAACTATTTTGACCTAGGATGTTGGGAAGCATTGCCGCATGGAGCTTTAAATTTTCTGCCTTGAAATCGGCCAAAGCGCCAATTCCGGGGTCCCTTGAATTATGTTTTGCACTTTAACTTTTGATCTAAACAAGATAGAGCAACAAATTAGGTATCAAATGAAAGAGCATAAAATTAATAAATAATAATAATAATAATAATAATAATAATAATAATAATAATAATAATAAATAAATAATAATTAATAATAATAATAATAATAATAATTATCTATCATTTTTCAGGAAACAACAGAAACTCAGTCAGAATCTAGAAAACCATCTACAAGTTACAACTTCACAATGGCATTAAGCAAGGAGCTGAGGGCGCTCCGTGGGCGCACAGTTGATATCTCAGAACATCCACGTACTGTCCACAGGCAGGTGTCAACTGGGCCATCTACCAGATCTCTCACTGAAACTTTCCTGGTTGGATACCCTTCAGCTTTTATCAGTGGTTCCCAGCTTCCCACCAACAGACAGGCGTTCCAGTATTTCCTTAATCTTCAGAATTTACCGGAAAATGCAGGGAGGCCCATGGTTCAAGACCTTGCATATGAAACAGTTGAATCTATCATCCCATTCTGGCAGATGGCTAGGATCAAGACAATGACCAAGTACAACGCAATGAAGCTCTTCATGAAACTACATGAGAAACATCGTGCTCTGGTGAAAAGCAAAGGAAGAGCAAGTAACGCTGGAGGAAAAAGAGGAGCATTTGTGCTTGAATTAGACAGCCTGTTCGATATAGGAGCTCCAGATGCAATCCAGGAAATACAGAACAACAGACTGTTATCCAGAGAGAAGAAAGATGAGGATATCAGGTTCTACGAAGACCAAAAGACTGAGAGGAAAGGTCATATGTCTGGTCATGACAAGATTTTTGAGACAAGATCCCTGCAGCAAGCAGCGAGGAATGAAAGACTGCAGCATAGACAAGAACAAGGTAAAACTAATTACTTTGAACGTTACAAAAAGTTTTAAGTTTTACTCCATTGCGATATTTAGCATGTACTTAACAATTACTGTCTTAACATGTTGTACTATTTTACAGCTGCAGCAGAACAAGAGGCAGTTGTTCATGTGGATGACATTACCTGGGGTGACTCAACTGACAACGACGCTAACACAGAGGACATGGATTACCATCAGCCTCGTCCTGGATGTTCTCACCATCAAGACACTGTGACTAGTGTGACTTTGACGTTTCCAAGGAAGGTCATGGAATGTGATGTCATCTGCAATACAGCTGATCGTCTTGGTTTATCAGACAATCAAGTTACTACCATGGTTTCTGCCACCTTGAAGCTGGAGGGGCTGATCTGGATAACTTCGTCATCTCAACCTCATCAACACGTCGCAACAGAATGCTGTCCAGGTATAATATCAGCCAGAGTCACATGTCCAAGTTTTGTGAAAACCCCCCACAGTACGCTGCCTTACACTGGGATGGAAAGTTGCTCAAAGATGTCTTGGGCAGTGAACCTGGAAGTACCTCAGAGACTTTAGCTGTGCTAGTGTCTGGTCCACCTTCATACACTGAAGGAAAGTTATTGGGAGTACCTGTCATCGACAATTCTTCTGGCACAGCTCAGGCTGAGGCTTCAATGGATTTACTGGAGACATGGGAACTTACGGATAATGTTACTGCCCTTGTTTTTGACACTACATCCAGTAACAGTGGAGTTCACAGAGGAGCTGCCAAACTGCTAGAGAAAATGCTGAACAAAAAGGTGTTTCATCTGCCCTGTCGACATCACATCCTGGAAATCCTAGTAGGAGCAGTTTGGGAGAAGCTGTTTGGGAAGGTGAAGGGGCCAGATAATCCCTAGTTTGAGCATCTGAAGGATGTTTTGACGGACTTGTCCAAGGAAAACCCAAAGATGCTGGCAATCAACAGCAAATGGCTGAAGGAAAAGAAGAAGAACAGTGAAGAAATACTCCAAGACATTCTAACAGCAGAAAGGCTTCCAAGAGCCGACTACAGGGAAATGGCTGAACTGACAGTCATTGTTCTTGGAGGAACGCCTCCTCGAGGTATTCACTGGAGTCGACCAGGCGCCATTCATCAGGCCAGATGGATGGCCAGAAACCTGTACTCCATGAAAATGCTGATGTTTGCAGATCAACTTGACTACGACGAAGACACTGTATCAAAGCTGGAAAGACTCAACACCTTCCTTGCGCTGTTCTACACTCCTGTATGGATGATGTCAATGTCTGCTGCAGATGCTCCCGTGAATGATCTAAGTCTAATCCAGGACATGTTGAAGTACAAGAAAACTGACCCAGAGCTTGCTGATGCAGTACTTAATAAGATGGAAAACCACAAATGGTACCTGACGCAGGAAGTCGTGCCATTTGCCCTGTTCAGCAGTAGATTGAGTGACACATTGAAGCACGACATTGCTGCCCAGTTACATGCCACTGAGAAGCCAGACAGCTTCAGAACAGGAAAGCCTCTATTCCAGAGAGTCACAGCTAAGACCACCCTGGTTGATCTCATTGGCCCAGAATCACATTTCCTGCTGGACACACTGAACATTGGATCCGAGTGGCTTCTGGAACCTGTCACGTCTTGGCCACAGAATGAGGACTACAGAAAAGTGTTGGACTATGTTAAGAATCTGAAAGCGGTGAATGACATTGCTGAACGTGGTGTCAAGATGATGAGCGACTTTGCAAATGTCATAACAACAGATGCCAAGCAAAGGGACTATCTCCTTCAAGCTGTGGAGTTCAACAGACGCCGCTTTGACAGCTTCAAGAAACAAACTCTCAACAACTGACTGTATAAATGTCATTATGAAATTAATCATCATGTAATGCTTTCACTTCTTGATCGATTAGACTTGTGACAAAATGTTAATCTCAAATTTGTGTCATGAATAAGGCGCCTTGTCTGCCTTGAGTGTGAGAAAACGAATTTTGTGATATTTCTGAAATCTTTGTATGTACCAATGTGCCATTCTTGTTCCAAGACTATCATAATTGTATAAGTTAGAAAGATGATTAAAAACACTTTAATTTGGTGCCTATTTTGTTGCTCTATCTTGTTTAGATAAAAAGTTATAGTGCAAAACATGATTCAAGGGACCCCGGAACTGGTGCTTTTGGCCGATTTCAAGGCAGAAAACTTAAAGCTCCATGCGACAATGCTTCCCAACAACCTAAGTCAAAATGGTTGTGATTTTCGGCCTTTTCAGGTCAAAAAGCATGGGAAAAAGTACAGAAACCTATGAAAATAAGAAAAAGTTGATTTTTGAACAGGGCTAATGGGGCATATGGGGAGAGGAAGAAGCCTGGTTTTGGGTGAAGCTTGACTTGCCCGAAGGCGGCTGAGGTGGGCTGGGGCGAGACCCCTGCTCCAGAGAGTGTATGTCCATGGCCATATTCAATGGACGGACTGGGGTCGGCAACGGAAAAGGAGAATGAAAGCGTTCCGTTACCAGAGGGGGGTCAACCCCATCAGGATGCGGTCTTCCAGTGGTAGAGGACTCGAGGGCCTGGTTGCCCACCACTCGAATGTTAAGAGAAGGAGTAATCCGAGAATGAGAAGCAGTAGTCGTAAGCCGAGGGGTAGAAGAAGCCATAGCAAACTAAAAGAAGCTTCATCTTCCGAACGCATCCAGCCACCACCGACTCCAACGAGGGAAAGACGAATCGTGGTCACACTCGGTCCCACCGCCAATAGGTGTCACGCAGGGGAGATACACCCGTACCCAGTCCCCGTGCCTAAAAGGCGGCCACTCTCATCCAACGTGCGGTGAATGATGGCAGGGTCAGGGCTTGAGTTTGGTTGAAGAGCGACAAGGGTGAAGGACAACCACCTCCCACACCCAAGGGCCTAGGAAAGAGTCAAG